>SJYS01024357.1:79937-90408 GCA_006410695.1 Philantomba maxwellii
AAAATACTTTATCTAGATACAATTTCAAACTTAAAGAACACTATATCCCCCCATCCAGATTCTCCCTTACTGGCATTTTACCACATTTGCTCCTTCATTTTCTGTCTTTATAGATGTGGATATGGATACAGATATACCCATCATTGTTAAGTTTTTTCTGAATTGTATGAGGGAAAGTTGCAAGTATGATGCTCTATCATATCTGGATCCTCCAGTGTATATTTTCCCACATCTTTTCCCCAAACAAGGACACTTTTCTACATTCTACCATATACATTTACCAATCAGGAAGCTGGCACTGATACTACTGATAACACTACTCTCCGATCCACAATCCACAGATGCCATTCACATTCCTTCAACTGTCTCCAAAATGTCTATTCCTCTATCTCATTCAAGATCCAATCCAGAATCATGTGTTACATTTAGTTCCCTTTTATCTAGAGCAGTTCTCATTCTTCCCCTGTCTACCATGGCCTTGACGTTTTAAATTCTGTATCTGTTCTATCTTCATTCTATGTAATGTCCTTCAGCTTGAGTCTGTGCAATGATTCCTCTTGCTCAAACAGTAATGCCCATGCATTCTTGAAAGCAATACGCCCCAGAAACGAGGCTAGCGCTGCTCTTCTCAGGGCACCACACAGGAGACAATATAATGCTGACCCATTCCACCATGGTGCTGTAAACACTGATCACCTTCTGTGGCAGGCCTTCAAAGATGTCCGAGCTCTAACGCCAGGAACCTGCAATATGTCACCTTAGGCGGCAGAAAAGACTTGGCAGATGTATTTAATGTCAAAGACTTTGAGTTGCTAAGGTTATCTTGGATTTTCCAAATGGGACCAACCTAATCACATGAGTCCTTTATAAAGAAAGAAGTGAAAGTCGCTCAGTTGTGTCCGATTCTTTGCGACCCCATAGACTGTAGTCTGCCAGGCTCCAGGCAAGAATACTGGAGTGGGTAGCTGTTCCCTTCTCCAGGAGATCTTCCCAATCCAGGAACTGAACCCAGGTCTCCCAAATTGCAGGTGGATTCTTTACTATCTGAGCCACCAGGGAGAAGAGACTTTATTAAGTCAATAGAGAATCAGAGAGACGGTGGTGTGAGATGGCAATCCAACATGGCTGGCTTTGGAAATAAAGGCGAGGGGCCAGGAACCGAGGAATGCAGACAGCCTCGCGATGACGGAAAAGGCAAAGAAATGGAATCTCCCAGGAAGCCTCCAGAAAGCAACAGAGTCCAACTTTAGCCCAGTGAGAATCCTATCAGACTTCTCACCTACAGAACTGTAAAGATAGTATCAATAACTGAGTATTCTTTAAGCCCCCAAGTTTCTGATAAGTCATTGCAGCAGCAATTGTAAACAGATATACTTGGTCAAAATGATGTTTGGTTGAAAACTATTGCATGGGCTTATCTGAACATAACAGAATGTTAAAAGAGCATTGTGGTTCTCAAAGATCTGATCAGAGGCTTGAGAACAAAGGCTTGGCTTGGCCATGGTCAGAAATCAAGGTAGCTCTGAAATTCCAAGAGATGGGATGCAGAAGCTATAGTAATAATTCCATTCTTAAGTGTTACTCCACCAAGCCTATGCACAATGGGAAATGCATAGCTATGCATTTCGCCAAAGGAGTTTAGATCTTATCCCAAACAGCTCAGAGAAAGAGAGCCCTAAGCATTTTGTAACTTTACAAAGATGAGGTTTTCCATTCAGCTCTTCTCTAAATCTGTACATTAGTTTTCCCTCTTTNAGTGTTACTCCACCAAGCCTATGCACAATGGGGAATGAATAGCTATGCATTTCGCCAAAGGAGTTTAGATCTTATCCCAAACAGCTCAGAGAAAGAGAGCCCTAAGCATTTTGTAACTTTACAAAGATGAGGTTTTCCATTCAGCTCTTCTCTAAATCTGTACATTAGTTTTCCCTCTTTTAAATGTAGCTTCTGGTTTTCTCTTGGAGTTCAAGTCCACACTAAACTCAAGATCGGTAGCAATCTTGATGCTTTTTAAGTCTTTGCTCCTTCCTTCCTTTTCTCTCCTTTCTTCTTCCCTCCCTCCNAGACTTGGCAGATGTATTTAATGTCAAAGACTTTGAGTTGCTAAGGTTATCTTGGATTTTCCAAATGGGTCCAATCTAATCACATGAGTCCTTTATAAAGAAAGAAGTGAAAGTCGTTCAGTTGTGTCCAATTCTTTGCGACCCCATAGACTGTAGTCTGCCAGGCTCCAGGCAAGAATACTGGAGTTGGTAGCCATTCCCTTCTCCAGGAGATCTTCCCAACCCAGGGACTGAACCCAGGTCTCCCAAATTGCAGGTGGATTCTTTACTATCTGAGCCACCAGGGAGAAGAGGCTTCATTAAGTCAAAAGAGAATCAGAGAGACGGTGGTGTGAGATGGCAATCCAACATGGCTGGCTTTGGAAATAAAGGCAAGGGGCCAGGAACCGAGGAATGCAGACAGCCTCACGATGATGNATTGCAGGTGGATTCTTTACTATCTGAGCCACCAGGGAGAAGAGGCTTCATTAAGTCAAAAGAGAATCAGAGAGACGGTGGTGTGAGATGGCAATCCAACATGGCTGGCTTTGGAAATAAAGGCAAGGGGCCAGGAACCGAGGAATGCAGACAGCCTCACGATGATGGAAAAGGCAAAGAAATGGAATCTCCCAGGAAGCCTCCAGAAAGCAACAGAGTCCAACTTTAGCCCAGTGAGAATCCTATCAGACTTGTCTCCTACAGAACTGTAAAGATAATATCAATAACTGAGTATTCTTTAAGCCCCCAAGTTTCTGATAAGTCATTGCAGCAGCAATTGTAAACAGATATACTTGGTCAAAATGATGTTTGGTTGAAAACTATTGCATGGGCTTATCTGAGCATAACAGGATGTTAAAAGAGCATTGTGGTTCTCACAGATCTGATCAGAGGCTTGAGAACAAAGGCTTGGCCATGGTCAGAAATCAAGGTAGCTCTGAAATTCCAAGAGATGGGATGCAGAAGCTATAGTAATAATTCCATTCTTAGGTGTTACTCCACCAAGCCTATGCACAAATGGGAATGAATAGTTATGCATTTCGCCAAAGGAGTTTAGATCTTATCCCAAACAGCTCAGAGAAAGAGAGCCCTACGCATTTTGTAACTTTACAAAGATGAGGTTTTCCATTCAGCTCTTCTCTAAATCTGTACATTAGTTTCCCCTCTTTTAAATGTAGCTTCTGGTTTTCTCTTGGAGTTCAAGTCCACACTAAACTCAAAATCGATAGCAATCTTGATGCTTTTTAAGTCTTTGCTCCTTCCTTCCTTTTCTCTCCTTTCTTCTTCCCTCCCTCCCTTTTTCTCCCATTTTTTTTTCTTTGTCTCTTCTCAGTCTTTATGGAAAAAAAGAAAGCACATTCCTGGGANTAGCAATCTTGATGCTTTTTAAGTCTTTGCTCCTTCCTTCCTTTTCTCTCCTTTCTTCTTCCCTCCCTCCCTTTTTCTCCCATTTTTTTTTCTTTGTCTCTTCTCAGTCTTTATGGAAAAAAAGAAAGCACATTCCTGGGAAGTTCTCCAGCCTGTTTTTCTGCTATATCTTTGCACTTACAGTCTTCTCTGCCTGAGTTGCCCCCTCGCCCTCTCTGTTGGCAAACTATCACTTATCCTTCACCAAGGTGAATTCTCTGCTCTTTCTCTAAGTCCACCAGGAGGAATCATTATCTTCTTTTTTCCCCCACTGGTGGTTTTTTTAATCGAGGTATAGTTGATGTATAATATTATGTAAGTTACAAGTGTACTAATGTAGTGTTTCACAATTTTTAAAGGTTATACTCCATTTATAATTATTATAAAATATTGGCTATATTCCCTTGTGTTGTCCAATATAACCTTCTACCTTGTTTTATGCACATTTGTGTCTTAGTCCCCTACCCTTATATTGCCCCTCTCCTTTTCCCTCTCTTCACTATTATCCATAGTTTGATCTCTGTATCTGTGAGTCTGCTGCTTTTTTCATTATATTCACCAGTTTTGTTTTTTTTTAGATTCCACATATAAATGATGTAATACAGTATTTATCTTTCTCCGTCTGACTTATTTCACTTAGCGTAATGCTCTCCAAGTTCATCCTCTTTGAGGCATTACTGTGTCTTCTCTGACCTTTAACTACAGCATCATTAGTGACATTAATGACATCTTCTCTCTTTCTCCTTCTCCCAGACCTTAAGCTCCTTTCAAGAGTTATCATCAGTAGTTTAGCACTGTGACTGGTCTGTGGTACGGCCAGTATGTTCTCATACCAACCTCCACATACGGTTTATCGTATGAAGTGTAAGATGTGTTTGGTGAAAGAGGACAGTATTTTCACTCATTCCTACCTTGCCTCAAGTAAAGATTCACAGAAAATTTTTAGAGGAAGCAAAGGATTCTAAAGTTGATTACGTCTTTTTGATATAATCCTAATTCTTTAGGATTCCCAAAGGGGCAGATACAGTTAATGTCCAGCTCCTACCCACTTCAAGAATCACTTCTAGGGGGCCGGGAAGGTACAAGTGTGACACATGTGTGCTGCTAAGCTTGTTTTTATTGTGCTGTGGAAAGGTGGGACAGGGGATCTTCACTTAGATTTTGATGAGGGACAGAACCTTCTGGAAGAGTCTGAACACCAGGAACTCTTAAGATAAGGGCTTCAAGAAACCTGGAAGATAGTAACAAGAATGCCAAAAGCTTACAAAACTAGAATTAACCTTTAAGTTTCATGACTGCTCATAGAATTATAGGAAACAAAAGTTTAGAGCTGGAAGGGATTGTCACAAACATTTTAAAACAATTTCTAACCCATCAATTGTTATGGATTACTGATGAACTTTGTAGGTGGCCTTCTTCAGTGTTCCTCTCATCTCTTATCCTGACATTGCCAGTGGAAAGTTCCCAGTGAATTGCTGCTTTAGGGACAGGGAAAGGAGGGGAGAGAGATGTAGCTACTTGCTTTGCCCACGCCCAGAGGGTAGATTCAAAAGATAAAAACACTGGAGACACAAGGACAGTCTATCCCCATTCTCAAGATCATTTATTTATGTTTTCTATCCTTTGTTTCATTCTAAAAATTATTTAAGAGTCTATGTGAAAACGTATGTGCAATGCTACTGTACACATGTGCAGTATAATTGAAAGACAACAAAATCGGAGACAAGATTAACACACAAAATCCTTGAAGTATATTCCCTGAAGAGGATCCAGATTTGGCTCTGAACTTCCTAGCTGCCAAGTAAAATGAAATGTGATTGATTACAACGTGTAGACTATCTAAAAATGAAAACAAATCCCTTTTTTCTCAGAGACCCACAGCTCTTGATACTGAGAATTGAGAGAAACCTCTCCTGTGATTTCCCATGGAGATCAACATCCTCAACAATAGTTTCTGCCATAAATAAAATGACAAGCGTAGAATGACTTCCTCCTCTTACCTTCCTGTATGCAAGTCAAAGAGGCACAATGCCAAAGCATAGCTATTAATAGTACGCAAAGGGCCAGAGCAGTAACGTCGAAAGCAATGCTTTTTCCCCTTAGCTCTTTAAGATTCAAGGGGGAGGAGTGGACTCCTGTAGTCTTAATGTAATCTTCTTTGAGTGACATTTTTTACAACTAAGTTTTTTATTTGAAAAAGTTTCACAAAGAAGAATATATAGTCTGTTTAGAACCTAATTTTCAGGTTACTGAGAAAGGGAAGTTTCCTACATACATTTTAAGAATAAACTGAGAGAAGGGCAGGTTTGACACATCTTTAGACATTTTATGAATAATAAGGGGTCTAACCAGGACATGTGACTGTCCTGGTGGCAGTCCCACCTTCACACAGGGTTACCCTTAGGCAGGGCCAAGATCTTCCCCAGAAACTAATTAATTATTTAACCTGAACACACAGGCAATTCGTACCAGAAGCATTATGGGTTAACACATGTCCACAAAATTTTCACTGGAAAATGTTTCCATTAAGTGATGTACATCACCTGAAGTGGTCATTAAAAAAAAAAAAACAAAAAACTCAAAGACATAGACTAATTTAAAGAACTAATGTAAAATATTATTTAATACAAACTAGTTAAAATTTAGAATCTCGGAGCTCAAAATGACAGGATTCTGGAATGGCTGATGTTCATTTGTTCTGATTATAGGAACAGCTGTCTAGTTTATGACATCAAACTATGTCATCAATTTCCAGCTATGATGGAATACCTGTGTTTCTGCTGGAAAACAAAGAACCATTAAAAAAAAATAGAAGAAGAAGACTTGCTGCAGCCTTGCCAAAGGAATCAAGACATAAAGATCCAAGGAAAGGGAATGGGAGAGAGATGAACTAACTTCAGTGTCAGTTTTTCTCCTGGGGCGTTTTCTGAGCCTCTAGAGTAAGAGATGAGATTTTGAGCAGAGAACTGCTAAAAGGCAGATGATTTAACAACTAAAAACATTAACTTCTGTAAAGAGAAAATTAAGTGAAGAAAAATTAAAACAGGCATATAGAAGTTACTAATTATACCCAAGTAGGGAAGATAATCTCCCTTCCCACAAGTGACCCCCAAGGGATTATGACCTCTGCACCCTGATAAACTCAAGACCCGGGTCAGGGGTGGGTGGGAGGTTCATTCCCCACAGAGTCACCTGCCTTCTGCACATGGTACTGCCAGCCCGGATGCCATCCTGGAGTGCATGTTCTGTCCGAAGGTGGCGTGAAGCACATCCCACCCTTTGGGTGGGAGGGGGCAGGAAGAGGAGGCTGAGCATGTCCTGAGGTGCCAGGGAGTGGGAGAGTGGCTGCTGAGAGCCCGTCTGAGAGCGGAGAGCTGAGATGGGCCCTCCTGTGGGCCAAGCCTCCGAGCCATCAGCACATGCTCAACCGACTCACTAGACTTCATTTTTAAAACTTCATTTTTAAAGTCAGAGATAAAATGAAGAGTTTTAAGACAACGGCATTAACCACAAGTCCTGTGGGCACAGGACACTGTGGCTGCACTGGTAGCATCCGCATGACCTTGGACTTGGTTAGAAACGCTGTGTTCAAGGTTATGCAGCCTGGGCATCATCTGCTACCGGGTCTTCCTCCCGTGCCAAGTTATTTCCTGCTTCAGCCTCTGTTTTTTGATGCTTTGTGCTTCATTTAAAAACACATTCTTTTTCTTGCTAGTAATTAGCTTTAACAATTCCTCATGTCTGAACTCCTCCATAGAAAATGTGGAATGAAGGTATGGCTAATTTTCAGGGATAGCATGTGAATATTCTTAAACAAACAAACAATATATATATATATATATACATCTTCATTGGTTTTAACTGGGTTGGGTTAAATTTTGTCTCTGTGATTCCCCATGCTATTTTATTTTGATCATCAAAGATACTATTTAATTCTCCAAGGGACCTCTTCTGACATATTAGCTTTCCTGGTTTTAAGTGGAAAATTAGAATATCACACTGGTTTGCGTACCTAGATCTGATGAATGAAAATATTAAAAACTGAAGTTTTATTCAGAAAAATACATTTCAAACTCCCAAAGAGATAGATGTGACTTTTCTGTTGGTTGTTTTTACTTTGGTTGTCAAGATTTCTGATAAAGAGTGAAGCCCAAAGCCAAATAATCATACTGAAAACGCTTTGGGCTAAGATTGACTAATGTCTGTAAAGGGCCTCTTTTAGAAACTTGTGTGAGATTCTAACTCTGGCAACCAAGACAGGATTGTGAAATTATAACTTCTCATGGCACAGCTAACACACTTTGTTTCCTGGCTCCAAAGAAAAGTATAATCTTAACATGTATCCAGTACCTCTTAAAATACACTCTGACTCATCTCTCAAACTCCAGGCCCTATATTCCTGCTATAAATTTGATATTTAAGTACACGTTGAAGCCACAGGGGATATGAGCTTGGTTAGCAGGGAGCCTTATTTATAATCTGAAGCTCCGTTTGTTTTTCTTATCTTTCTAAGAGATTTCTGGCTCAGTTATCAAGGTGGAGTTGGAAGCTTTAGCAAAGAACTCGGCAGTTTAGGCAGTATAATGAGGGAAAGAGGCCTTAAAGGAGGAGAGGTTATGGAGCCCCATGACAGTGAGGTCAAACAATACCAAAACATTGGAGTTTGGAGCACAGAAAGGTTTATTGCGGGGCCTTGCAAGGAGCCAGGTGCCTTATGCCTTTAAAACTCTGAACTCCCCAAAATGCTTTCCAGGCAAGCCTTTTTCTAGGAAAGGTGTGTGAGGGTGTGTGTGTGTGGTGGGGGGTGGCATGGGGTGTGGCTAGTTGTTGCAAACTTCTTGGTATCAGATGCTGTATTCTTGAGGTTAGGTCACGGTCAGGTCATGATATTCCTGCAAATCACCACGAAAACAAATGCTATTCTCTGTTATGACAAGAAAGGGCAAGGTCCCAAAGCTCAACTTTCACTCTTCGAGGTCCAGGCCTTGGCTAAGCGGAGGAGGGGTCTCTGTGCAGGCCAGTCACCCTGCCCAGGGAGCATTTGTCCAGCACCGGGACTGGGTTCACCCGCCAGCGCCAAGCCTGGCTGAAGAGGCAGATCTCAGCTGGCAGGGCCAGGTCTCCAGACCCTACCCAGCCTCATCACCGAGGCAGGCAGAAGCCCAAGACATAGCCGGTCCTCAGGCTTTTCATTTACACTGCAGAGAATCAGTTGTAGGGGATCAATAGGAATACACATTGTAGCAAATACCAGTCAGGTCAATTCCCAGCTCACAATTGCCTTTCTTAGAAAACAGCCCCAGCCACAGAGGTGGGCCTGAAGTAATGCTGTGCAATGCCCTGAAGCAACACTGTGCAATGCCCTTGGAACTTAACCCTGACCTCCGGCTACCTCTTAGGGGTCGACAACTGATCTAAGCTGTACCAGTTTTTGAAACTTGAACAGAGAGACTGAAGCTGGCTGAAGCTCTTACCTTAATGGCCGCGTCAGTACATGCTCCAGTTGCTGGGCCCTCCATGGGTCACGTAGCAGGGGCCTGGGGAGAGGTTTGCTGCTGCTTCAAGGCTTGGGCCTGGTCAGGGGTGGCCGTGGAGAGGGCCCTGGAGCTCTAGAGACACAGCCCTCAGTCTCTTCTGGGGCCCCCCAGCTCACCCGCCAGCCTGGGCCAGAGGCCTGCCGGGCCCGGGGCGAAGGCCTCAATCCACCTCTTACCACATGCTCTGGGGCAAGGACCACTGGGAGCTGACTATTGGCTGAGCTGGACCTTTAACTTCCTGTCTCAGGGTCTTGCGATAATGACTGGGTGCCCGCCCTGCTCAAAGGGACAGCAAGACTTGGTAACCAAGCGTAGACAACTAGACAGGGCAGTTAGAACTCATTCTCTATTTCCCACCCTGCCACCCTCCACTTCTCTTGCTAAGATTTCCAAAGCATACCTTGTTTTACCTGCCAAGTATGTGGGAGGGGTGGCAATAACTCCAATGATGCAGTATTGGGAGGCCGTGGTGACAGGAGGAGAAGGGAGTTCCCAGAAGCTTGGCTGGTACGCCCTGATTCAGTGTTACGCTGGAGAAGGTCTTATTGACTTGAGAGAATCGACTGTTACATATTTTGGTAGCTTGAAATGGCCCAGACTTCCTGGAGTGTGAAGTCAAATGAGCCTTAGAAAGCATCACTACGAACAAAGCTAGTGGAGGTGATGGAATTCCAGTTGNTCTTACCACATGCTCTGGGGCAAGGACCACTGGGAGCTGACTATTGGCTGAGCTGGACCTTTAACTTCCCGGCTCAGGGTCTTGCGATAATGACTGGGTGCCCACCCTGCTCAAAGGGGCAGCAAGACTTGGTAACCAAGCGTAGACAACTAGACAGGGCAGTTAGAACTCATTCTCTATTTCCCATCCTGCTACCCTCCACTTCTCTCGCTAAGATCTCCAAAGCATACCTTGTTTTACCTGCCGAGTATGTGGGAGGGGTGGCAATAACTCCAATGATGCAGTATTGGGAGGCCGTGGTGACAGGAGGAGAAAGGGAGTTCCCAGAAGCTTGGCTGGTATGCCCCGATTCAGTGTTATGCTGGAGAAGGTCGTATTGACTTGAGAGAATCGACTGTTACATATTTTGGTAGCTTGAAATGGCCCAGACATCCTGGAATGTGAAGTCAAGTGGGCCTTAGAAAGCATCACTACGAACAAAGCTAGTGGAGGTGATGGAATTCCAGTGGAGCTATTTCAAATCCTAAAAGATGATGCTGTGAAAGTGCTGCACTCAATATGCCAACAAATTTGGAAAACTCAGCAATGGCCACAGGACTGGAAAAGGTCAGTTTTCATTCCAATCCCAAAGAAAGGCAATGCCAAAGAATGCTCAAACTACCGCACAATTGCACTCATCTCACATGCTAGTAAAGTAATGCTCAAAATTCTCCAAGCCAGGCTTCAGCAATACGTGAACCGTGAACTCCCTGATGTTCAAGCTGGCTTTAGAAAAGGCAGAGGAACCAGAGATCAAATTGCCAACATCC
>SJYS01024358.1:3654-25673 GCA_006410695.1 Philantomba maxwellii
TCCAAGGGACTCTCAAGAGTCTTCTCCAGCACCACAGTTCAAAAGCATCAATTCTTCAGCACTCAGTCTTCTTCATGGTCCAACTCTCACATCCATACATGACTACTGGAAAAACCATAGCTTCGAATATACGGACCTTTGTCAGCAAAGTGATGTCTTTCATTTTAATATGCTGTCTAGGTTTGTCATAGCTTTTCTTCCAAGGAGCAAGTATCTTTTATTTTCGTGGCTATAGTCACTGTTTGCAGTGATTTTGGAGCCCCAAAAAATAAAATCTGCCACTGTTTCCACTTTTTCCCCATCTATTTGCTATGAAGGGATGGGACCGGATGCCATGATCTTAGTTTTCTGAATGTTGAGTTTTAAGCCAGCTTTTTGACCCTCCTCTTTCATCCTCATCAAGATGCTCTTCAGTTCCCCTTCCCTTTCTTCCATGAATACACATAATAACAAGCCATCAAATTCAGCTAATTGATCCTGTCTCTTCCATCTATGGCAACATGCTGAGCTTATTCTTGAATTTCAATTCCTCTCTAAATAAAACTATAAAATAAAATTCTAGTTTTGTTTTAAATGCATAAAGTGCATCTTAAATGCATAAAGTTTTATCTCCTGATTTTTTTAACTTGTCATGAACCTCTTCACAATGTACTAAACCAAACATTGCAATATATCAATCACATCATTTTTAAAAATAAAAGAGTACCTTGACTTTTTCCTCCACTTGACAATAGAAACAATAAATTAATGATGAAAATTGGAGAAGAAACTAACAGTTTTCTGGAGCTTCCCAGTGTCTTTCTCCACACGTATAAATCATTAAGTATTCAAATGATTAATACATTCATGATCAAGTTTACCAGAAAAAATCATTTATAATTCTACCCTTGAGTATCTAGATTCATTAGTGCTTTTAAGCAAATTAATGTCTACATTCCAGGGCCTAACAAAGTATCATAGTCTTTCCTATTACTTTACATATTGACTTGCCAATGCTTCTTTTATTGATAAAATTTGTTTCCTCTCCCCCACTCCCAGTTTTGGGCATGGTATATATCTACCCTCTTTCTAAGGCCTAGTTCCATCACAGAAGAGGATCGTTTGAAATACAACTGGAAAAAAAGAAGAAACACACAGACTTTTTAAATTTATTTTTAATTGAAGGATAATTACAATTTTGTGTGGGTTTCTACCATACATCAACATGCATCAGCTATAGGTATACATATGTCCCCTCCCTCCCACATCCCACTCCATCCCTTCCCTCTAGGTTGTCACAGAGCCCCAGTTTGAGTTCCTTGAGTCAGATAGCAAATTCCCACTGGCTATCTATTTTACATATGTTAGTGTGTATGTTTCCATGCTACTCTCTCCATTTGTCCCACTCATATTGACTTTTAGCATAACAATGGTAAGAAGAGTGGGGAGAAGGAGAAGGCATGATAGCAAACACTTGTAAACCACTTAGGCTATACCAGGCACTCTTCCAAGTATTTTACACACATTAATTTATTAATCCACAAAAAATCCTACATTGTGGATGTGTTTACTTTCTTCATTTTATAGAAGAGAAGACTAGGAAACAGAAGTGAACCAAGTGTCTGTGGTGGCAGGGATGGCAACTCCACATGGGTTCAGAAACACAGGTTCCCTCCCACCAAGTCAAGTCCAGCTACTGCCACTGCTGAGCCCTCATCCCCCAGAGGCAGAGACCAGCGTTGAGCCCTCAATATGGCACCACTCACTGTTAGACACTTTCCACCTTAAAGGAACAGTAGTTTATTTTTATCAGAATGAATATTAATATTTGCTGGGCAGGAACAGAGAACAGACCTGTCGACACAGGAAGGGTGGGGAGGGAGGCAGTGGGTGAGATGAACTGAGAGTAGCAATGACAGAAAAACACTGCCATGTGTGCAATAGACAGCTGGAGGGAAGCTGCAGGATAGCACCGGGAGCTCAGCTCAGTGCTCCGTGATGGCCTAGAGGGATGGGGTTGGGGGTAGAAAGGCTCAAGAGGGAGAGGATAGATGCATGCATACAGCTGATTCACTTTGTTGCACAGCAGAAATGAACACAACATTGTAAAGCAATTATATTCCAATAAAAATAATAAAATAATATTTTTTAAAAGAGTCTGGTTTTGCTCCAGATCACCTTCGCTGCCTGCATTGTCTCCATCAGCTCCAGCATGGAGCGGGGAGGGTACCCGATGCCTCAGCCACCAACATGGTATTCCGTACTGTATCACCTCAGCCCAAGGAGTACCTTTTAAGGCAAAGGAGGTGTAACAATGGGCCCATGACCACAGG
Source organism: Philantomba maxwellii (assembly GCA_006410695.1). Lineage (NCBI taxonomy): Eukaryota > Metazoa > Chordata > Mammalia > Artiodactyla > Bovidae > Philantomba > Philantomba maxwellii. Next base: position 5,967 of record SJYS01024358.1, read on the forward strand.
ATTCACTGTTCCTACTATGTACCCCATGACCAGAAGCTATATGTATGCATATATGGTATCCCCTCCCTCTAGAGCCTCCCTACCCCCCAATCCCACCCCTCTAGGTCATCACAGAGCACTGAGTTGAGCTCCCTGTTTATACAGCAGCTTCCCTCTCGCTATGCTAGTCACTTAGTCCTGCCCGACTCTTTGTGACCCCATGGACTGTACAAGGCTCCCCTGTCCATGGGGATTCTCCAGGCAAGAATACTGGAGTGGATTGCCATTTCCTCCTCCAGGGGATCGTCCCAACCCAGGGATCAAACCCAGGTCTCCTGCATTGCAGGCAGATTCTTTATCATCTGAGCCACCAGGGAAGCCAGGACCAGAAGCAGATGACCTGAAAGAACAATGGCAGAGTCTACGGAAGACTCAGATAAACAGCCTGTTTGGGGGCTATTCTCCAGGGTGCAATTTAGGCACAGGATCAAAGGCCAGTATATGATGCTGCGTCCCCAGTAGCTAAACCACATGGAATTAGAAACAAAGAGGTGATAGAGTGCTCCTCCCACCCCTACTCTCCCTAGAAGGATTGATATTTCCTGTCCTGAAAGGTCAAGCTCTGTGAAGTTAGAGTNAATGGCAGAGTCTACGGAAGACTCAGATAAACAGCCTGTTTGGGGGCTATTCTCCAGGGTGCAATTTAGGCACAGGATCAAAGGCCAGTATATGATGCTGCGTCCCCAGTAGCTAAACCACATGGAATTAGAAACAAAGAGGTGATAGAGTGCTCCTCCCACCCCTACTCTCCCTAGAAGGATTGATATTTCCTGTCCTGAAAGGTCAAGCTCTGTGAAGTTAGAGTTTCTATTTCTCTTTGGGGTGGGGAGTTGGGAGAGGTGGAGAACACTTCCACCAAGTGACACAGGAAGGATTCCACTGATTTGGAAACAGTGACTGTTAGCACCTAGCCTCTTTGGATGTCTTATGTCCACGATCCAGGAGCAGAGAAGGTCCTTCCTGCTGATGTAATCAGCACTGATTACCACAAGGCATTCAGTTTACAACTACACAATAAGATGAAAGGATTATTTATTGAACCCAGGGGATTCAGGAGATCATTTCTCAATACTCACATTGCTTAGTAATAACTCTTCATGGACAGTTATGGTAACTCCTAAAGACCACAAAGTACTGATGCACTCAGACCACTGGGGGAGGGAAGAGCTGGAATTCCTTCCAGACTAGCAACCGAGACCAGCCAGTGTGCTTGCCTAAGGAGAAAGAAATCTAAGATGGGTGATTACAGAGGCTGGTGATGGGTATCAATTATGTCCTTGGGATCAGCTACCGTTAGTAGCTTAGTTGACTAACCCACTTTTAGCCTTTTTAGAAGATTGCAAGTGACATGGATTCTGTGAGCAATGGAGTTTTTACCTCCCCTCTCAGGGACAAAATGAGAGTACCTCGGTCTTATAAGAAGGCCCACTGCTATGTATGAGAGCCAGAGGGTAGCCTGACAGTGTCTGACACACAGCCATGTCTCTCCCCAGATCTGTTCAGCCTCATCTATCTCCCGGACTCCTGACCACTTCACCTGCCAGCTTGTTGGCTATCTTGGCCTCTGTCCAGGTGAAGGTCATACTCAGCTAGAAGCAATGGCTCAGGTGTCCAGATCTAATCCGACCAGATCCACAAAAGCTCTAATGTCTCCAGCAGCTGCCTACAGAAGCCAGGTAACAAACCCGGAACTGCAGGGGAGTTAGTTAATGTCTCATGGGGTAAACAGCAGGCGTAAGAGACAGAAAATGGGAAAGCGCTGTCAGAATTCTTCTTCCTTCTTCGTTTGAGGTGCTGTGGTCCTTTATGGTTTGGTTGGACACCTGCCACGTGAGTGAGTGCCTGGCTGTGTTCTCTCATTCCACACATCCCTCCTGCCTCACCTTCCTTTTCCCCGCTTAGTATCCTGCAGCTACCCTTCCCAATAAAACTCTAGTCTTTAAGCTTGGCCTAATTTTCTGTGTTTTAGGGAATATGGGTTGAAAAAGATATCAGACTCAGGGGGCTGTTTCAAATGATGTGGGTGCCACCATTGAGGCCATTTTGCAAAGTGATGTCCTTCAAGTTTGGAAGAATGAGAAAAACAGAACACCACTGCATTAGCATTGAACTTAGAAATATTCAGCCTAAATTGATCCTAATTCTGCTACAAACTGTGTGATCTTGAATAATTCACTGAACCTCTCTGAGCCTCATTTCCCCATCTGGATCAACCAAGGATCCAGCAGGACAGGCTTTCAGGGAAAACTATGGGGAGTGCCTCTGAAACCTCAGGTAATTGATGTAACATCTCAAAGCCTCAGTTTCTGCATATGTAAAATGAAGCTAGGGATGCAATTTGCATCGCAGGTGTGTTTGGAGGATTAAATAGCATCATCACCACTTGTAAAGTCTCTTCTCTAGTATTTTCATCTTTGAAAATGGGTTAAAAAACTCCCCACCTTCAATGGTGGTTATGAAGATTCGCTGCCTCCTCCAGGCAGCTGTTGGAGCTGATTGGGTGAGGTCTAGGCATCTGAGCTGTGGGAACACATGGAATAATTGTAAAATGATTTTTTTCTGGAGAAAAAAAAAAAGGTGTGCTGTAATTTATGTCTAGACGTTCTTCCCTTCCCTACTGAGAGACACCTGGACCGCTTCACACTGTCTTCTCAGGCCAGTGAGTTTGACTCCACACCAACACAGACTTCAGCCCACGACTCCCCCAACCCCCAACAAAATTGATCAATTCCTGCTTTGTCAATCTCCACCCCTCACTTTTACCACCGTAGCTGCAGAAGACAGATATGGCAAGTAACAAAACAATATTGATACTATTTCACTTCTTTATTCAAGTCTTAATTTGAAATAAATACTCCAAAGGCCCAAATTTGAGGAAAATGGGTTCTTGCCCAAGACTTGGGAGAAGAGATTCATAAGTGATGTTGTTTTGCCTGACATATGATTTGAAATAGCTCCCTTGTGTGAAATCATTCAGAGTATAAAGAAAGTGTGATTGGCCAAAATGCCATATCAGGACACATTAAATAAGATTTTCCGATTTGTGTATAAAATCTGAATCTGTTGGGCTGGCCAAGGATCTTATTACTGTAGTCATCTGTGAAGCAAGCATTCATCTGTCCCTCCAATAAATAATTATGTGAGATGGGAACAGACAAGCCCCAGGTTTTGCAACAGATCCAGATCTAATTCTTTGGTAACACAATTAGAGCAGCTACTCTTCCTTTGCACTTGATGCATAGTCCTCTTATCAGTTGCCCACAGCCTCGGAGTAGCTAATGACATCAAAAGCCTTTGGACCACTGGGATCCAGTGCCATCACAATTCATCAAAGATGCAGCTTAATGGATGTTGGATCAAACACTAGAGTCCACATTGATCCTGTCCAGTTCTCAGTACCACATTAACCCCACCCTGAAATCCTCCAGAGATGTTTATCCCCCAAGAGGTCCCTCTTTGGAGATTGATAATAACCATGAAACACTGTAATTCATACAATTAATGGTTTATTCCAGACATCCTGTTAATACTGATTTCTACTGTTTACCTGGATTAAAGTTTGTCTACTACCAGGAGACTTTGCAGCAATCTCTCCAGTTAATTAATGTTTTCAGGCACTTGTGTGGAAGATGACAGCAACAGAAGTTGCTATGTGATTTCCATTGTTTACCACAAATTGCAAGGTGCCATGGTTATGTCATTCTTGTCGCTGTGATCACTATCATCATCACTACCGTTATCAATAGCTATTAAAGGCCCACTTAAACATACTTGACTTCATTGTGTGTTCTAATGTGTGCTACAGCGCAGCTTGCCAAAGAAGGCTAATCATTATAATAGCACACTAGAGTCTTAATACTGTTCCAGTATTTTGAAAAAAAAAAAAAATCATCATTTTGTACTCACTTTGGTAAACTAAAGGTATAGGAGTATAAACACTAGCAAATTACTTCTTTATTTGGTTACCTATACCTCTTGGTATCTGACACATATAAGCTCTGAAATATTTTTTAAGAAATGAAAGTATAATGAAATTAATAAACTAGTGTGCAGAAATTTGCAGCAGAAATATCCAATGAGAGCCAAGGCTCCGAATGAAAAAAGGGAAATGAATAATTAGTGGATGCCTCTTGAGTAGTGGGTGTTCTAGGGCATAGCGTCCTTTTCCATCCGACACTATGTCCAGGGAAAATCTAGTCACGTTTTTCCCTTTAAAGGAAAAATAAATCACAGAAAGGCAGATGCTCAGAGGCTCTCTTGACATCACATGATTTGACATTGTGATATTTAAACTTTTTGTGTTGGGACACAACTGATGCTCACACAGGCAAAACACTTTCATGGATGCACTCAAAGTGGAATGTAATCCCCACCACTGTTCCTTCTCTTCACAAAATGATGGATTGTAAATAAGGATATGAGCATGACTATAGGGATAAACTAGAATTTTCTCTCATTTTTGTTAAAATGAAAGAGTAAGTCTTTCAAAAATTCTTGGTGCTTGAACTCTTTCTAGTAATGAATTACTAGGAAATATATTACAAACAATTGTAACATGGTTGGATCTCTCAGCACAGCAGCTAAGAGACCTGAGTTCTGGGTCCTGATTATACACTCTTTGCAAGTGTACTAAGTCACTTCAGTCATGTATAACTCTTTGCAACCCTATGGACTGTAGCCTCCAGGCTCCTCTGTCCACGGGATTTTCCAAGCAAGAATATTGGAGCAAGTTATTCATGCCCTCCTCCAGGGGATCTTCCCGACCCAAGAATCAAACCCAAATCTCTTGCGGTCTCCTGCATTTTTGCAGGTGAGTTCTTTACCAGTGGGCTTCCCTCATAGTTCAGGTGGTAAAGAATCCGCCTGCAGTGCAGGAGACCCTGGTTCAATTCCTGGGTCGGGAAGATCCCCTGGAGAAGGGATAGGCTACCCACTCCAGTATTCTTGGGCTTCCCTTGTGGCTCAGCTGGTAAAGAATGCACCTGCAATGTGAGAGACCTGGGTTCGATCCCTGGGTTGGGAAGATTCCCCTGGAGAAGGGAAAGGCTACCCACTCCAGTATTCTGGCCTGGAGAATTCCATGGACTGTACGGTCCATGGGATCACAGAGTCGGACACGACTGAGTAAACTTCACTTTCATTTTCACTTTCACTTTCTTTACCACTAGTGCCACCTGGGAAGCCCTATACACTGATTAGCCTTAAGATCTAAAGCAAGTCATTTATCTTTGTTAAATCTCAGTTTCTTTATTGTAACATGAAAAGGTTGGACAAAGGTCTACAGAGGTTTGGACTCTGAGGTCAAGAGCTAAAGTGTAGCCATCCCAAGAAAAACTAAACAGGACTTGGAATTTATCAAGGGTTTTCAAATTGCTGAAAGCAATTTATTCTCCCATTCCATCTTTTAGTAACTTCTATTACATAATATAGAAAAGAATAAATTGGCCACTCTTCTCAAGCACAAGAGATGTCTCGGTATGGCTGGTTTCTATAAGCTAGCTCTTTGGGAAATTTATTTATTATTTCTCCTACTTTTCTCCCACTGTGGCTCCTTCTCTCCTTCTATGATAATCTTGCTCTACCTTTGTGGTTCAAGTGCAAGTCACTGCATCCTAGAATAGACACATGATGTAAGCAGGATTCGTGATTCTCACAACAGTTTTGTGAGCTGAACAGGATAGATGTAACTCTGATTCTTCTTTTAAATATTGTTGCTGTTCTGTTGCTAAGTCATGTCTGATCCTTTGTGACGCTAGGGATTGCAGCACACCAGGCTTCCCTGTCCTTAACCATTTCCTGAAGTACCTCAAACTCATGTCCATTGAGTCGGTGATGCCAAGGTAAGAAAACAAAATTGATTGGGTTTCTCCTACACTGTTTTGGGGGATATGAATTGGTGCAGCCACTGTAGAGAACAGTACTGGTTCAGTTCAGTTCAGTTGCTCAGTCGTGTCCGACTCTTTGCAACCCCATGGACCACAGCACGCCAGGTCTCCCTGTCCATCAGCAACTCTCTGAGTTTACTCAAACTCATGCCCATTGAGTCAGTGATGCCATCCAACCATCTCATCCTCTATCGTCCCCTTCTCCTCTTGCCTTCAATCTTTCCCAGCATCAGGGTCTTTTCAAATGGGTTAGCTCTTCACATCAGGTGGCCAAAGTATTGGAGTTTCAGCTTTGACATCAGTCCTCCCAATGAACGCTCAGGACAGATTTCCTTTAGGATGGACTGGTTGGATCTCCTTGCTGTCCAAGAGACTGTCAAGAGTTTTCTCCAACACCACAGTCAAAAGTATCAATTCTTCAGCGCTCAGCTTTCTTTATAGTCCAACTCTCACATCCATACATGACTACTGGAAAAACCATAACCTTGACTAGACAGACCTTTGTTGGCAAAGTAATGTCTCTGCTTTTTAATATGCTGTCTAGGTTGGTCATAACTTTCCTTCCAAGGAGAAAGCATCTTTTAATTTCATGGCTGCTGTCACCCTCTGCAGTGATTTTGGAGCCCTAAAAAATAAAGTCAGTCACTTTTCGCACTGTTTCCCCATCTATTTGCCATAAAGTAATGGGACCAGATGCCATGATCTTAGTTTTCTGAATGTTGAGCTTGAAGCCAATTTTTTCATGGAGGTTCCTTAAAGAAACTGAAAAAAGAGTTATCATATGACCTAGAAATCTCACTCCTGGGCATATATCTGAAGAAAACAGTTACTCAAAAAGATATATGCACCCTAGTGTTCATTGCAGCACTATTCACAATAGCCAGGACATGGAAGCAACCTAAATGACCATTGACAGAGGAACGGATAAAGAAGATGTAGTATATATACACAATGGAATATTACTTTGCCATAAAAAAAGAATGAAATAATGTCATTTGCAGCAACGTGAATGGACATAGAGATTACCATACAAAGTGAAATGTCAGACAAAGACAAATATCATATTTTATTGCTTATCTGTAGAATCTAGAAAATGATACAAATGAACTTACTTTCAACAAAGAAATAGACTCACAGGCATAGGAAACAAACTTATGTTTACCAAAGGGGGAAATGTGAGAAAGATAAATTAGGACGTTGTGATTAAATATAAATATTACTATATATGAAATAAACAGCAAAGACCTAATGTAAAATGCAGGGAATTATACTCAATATTTTATAATAATGTCTAATGGAAAAGAATCTGAAAAAAAAATAGATATATATAACTGAGTCACTTTGCTCCACACCTGAAATTAACACAGCATCGTAAATCAACTGTACTTCAACCTTTAAAAATTGTAAATAAATAAAACTTCCTGAGTTTCTTGACTTTGTTAACATCACACATACAGGAATTGCTGCTACATAAACCCTGGAGTTTTTTTCCCACTACCAATCTGATGTCTTATCCATTTCCCCACCAGATTGTGAATCCCTTCACGTATTTTCTCTTCATCCCATGAATAAAAAGACAGAGAACTTACCCAAGATCCTGAGAATAAGATTAATATAATCAATTAATGCAAGAAAAGAGGGCAGACATTGGCAGAAGACTTGATGAAGATGCAGAATGCCGGGGTAAATATAGGAAGACCAACACTAGTTGTAACAATCAACAGCACTGATTTATGAAGCAGAAATGTCATGAGAGGGGAATTTCAACATGGAAAAATTTTAAATAAGGATCCAATAAAGAAAATATGACAGTGCTCATCCAACATTGTCTATGTGAAAAATATAATTTAAAAAGGCAAAAAAATTTAGTTGATAGAAAGCTATTCTAGGATAAAAGGCAAGGTTGGCTTATCAAAACTCACCCTAGCTTATTAAATAAAATATCTCCCAAGATTATACTCTTCACTTTACTCAGCATCTGTGTACTAATCCACGAAATCAACTAGTTGCTTTACTTTAGCTCAACAAACATATTTTGAGTGGCTTCTGTGTGTGAGGCATTATATTAGAAAGGATGAACCAAAAATAGTCTCTATTGTCAAGGAAGTAGGTACATAAGTGAAAGAAATTGAGAAATATTCCTGAGATTGGGCAATTGGTGAATGCCATTAACTGAAGGACTACAAGAAGAGGGGCAGAATAGGAGAGGAGATGGACAGGAAGGAATTTGGTTTGTGAAATTAGATCTGTTAGGAATGCATTTGTCTGCAAAAAGCAACCTCAAACAGCAGAGTTCATGCAACAGACATTTAGCTACCACGATAGGAAATCAGGGAAAATGCAGTCCAGGTCAGCACAGTGGTTCAACAATGGCAAGGTTGCGGGCTCAATCTATCCTTTAGTCCACCATTCTTGGCATGTTGGCATTTTGTCTTTCTGCTTGTCTCTTCCAGTTACAAATTTCAGGGTACATGTCAGTATTCAACTAAACTGCCATTTGTCATCCCACTTTAATCACTAAAATAAGTTTCCTAAACTTCAGTATATGAACAAACAATTACATGAAATGCATTAATTCAACAAGGAGAAAAGAACCAAAAATGAATAAGCCTATTGTTTTCTCTCCATCCAGTTACTACATTGGTGGTAATAAAAATAAAAATACAGTTTTGAGTGCTAGCTAGATGTAAATCATCTCCTAGTTCCAGAAATTCAAGCAAACAGCCATCAAACACACAAAAAATCTTTTAAATAGTTTGTAAATGACATTTTCTTTAGAAATCTTGGATGGTCCAGGAGGCAATGGCAGAATGACAGTCTACAGATCATCTCCACTGTACCTTTCACGTCCATTAGTCAGAGCCACAGTGCACCTGTTGAATATAAATTGCTTTATGAACAGCTGTTTCTTCCCCAAAGTAAACAGGTTGAATATTGAAATAGCCATCTAGTTTAGGCTTGCTGATAGCATATCATCTTGATTTCCCAGATGGATGACAGTACACTTAAGTTCACTTATGCATATCAAATATACAAGAATAGTTTTTCATAAACAACCAGGTTAGCCTTTGACTATTCTCCACCAGTACCTGTAAATTCAAGAATGAGATTTGCATATTTATTATTAATGTTCACTAACACTCAATCACTTGAGTAAATTACTGTATTAATGTACATAAATGTTCACTGGCATGTATAAACAGACTGAGAAACCTAGCTCTATTCATTCTAGGAATGTTCTTCTCTTTATCAAACTCAAGGATTTCCAATGCAGAATTTCTGTTTTAAGGAGGAGGGCAAGAGGCAATAAAATAAAACACATTCTCCATAGACCAGAATGTTTAGTCCTCTGAAGTGGTCCCCAGCCTTTTTGGTACCAGGGACCGATTTCATGAAAGACTATTTTTCCATGGATTGAGGTGAGAGTGGAAGAGGTCAGGGATAGTTTCAGGATGATTCAAGCATATAATATTTAGTGAGCACTTTATCCTAACCCAGTGCCACAGCTGACCTGACAGGAGGTACTGGTCTGTGGCTCAGAGGTTGGGGACCCCTGCTCTAGAGAAAACAACACCTTCTAGAGACAGACCTGGGCAAAATGGTAAAAGAAAAACCCTAGTCTCTACCCACTACCATTTTTGGCACTGCTCACTCAAAGGGCATGCAAGTGCACAGATATATACATCCTTACACACACACATACACACACATGCACACAACCCCCCATGTGCCCTGGTCAGCCTGTTTTGGATAAGCCCCTGTTTCTAAGAGACCAGCCCTACTTTCCTTTACCCCTCCCTCTAAACTCGTAGTGTCCTCAGAATCCTATCTACTCAAAAGCCAGAGAGACAGTTAATTGTATGAATACTAATTCCACAACCAGGAGAATTGATAGGCCCTCTCCAAAGGGCAGTTGCATTTTGAAGGTACCACTGCTTCCAGATGTATGAAAATCTCACAGTAGACCCTCAGAATGAATATGCTTCATCAGAGGAGTCTTTCTGGTCTCCTCTGACCTCAGCTTTCTCTACATCCTTGAAAAATAAAGTTTTGTCAAATGTTTTTGCTGCTCTCCAACTAATGTATTTTAATCGAAACAAAGATATTCTGCAATATATCCAGAAAATATTATAAGCTAAAAACAAAATGTAGATTTTTTTCTTCACAACTGCAAGATCAGTTAACACATGAAATTTGACAGCTCCATCTGATGTGTAAACTTCAAAGTCCTATGCTATTGAAGAGTCATAAAAACAAAACAGAACCTCAAATACATTTAGTGGATTCTCCAAAAACAAGTCCTTGTGGATTTTCCTTTAGGAAACAAAATGTGCAAAGCAGTTAATTTGGGAAAGTCTTGATTATCCAAACCAATGGAGAAGCCCTCAGAAAAAAACCCGTTGAAACTGTGAAGCTAGACATGCGGTTGATTCCAGAGTAAAGCCTTTCATGTAGATCTGGGCAATGATTTCTAGGCAGAGAAGACAATGGTGCAAATGCTCTGAGTAAGGAATGAATTTGACTTATCACTGAACAGAAAGGAGATTAATGTGCAGATGAGGAGAGGGCAAGAAGGAAAGTTACAAGTGAGGAAGTCAGGACACTAGAGCAGAACCAGAAAACGCAGGGCTTTGTAAGCTGATGGCTTAACATCTGTGTTCTCAGTATCCGCCAGACCAAACAAATACCATCAGATAGGTGCCTCTTAAGAAACCAGAAACTACTCTGGATATTAGAAATAGAGGAAATTTAATTGAGGGGACTGATTAAACAAGTAATGGAAAAGCCCAGGAAGTAAAGAAGAAATGGTAAGGCATTTCTTACCATTTACCATTTCTTACCATCTTACAGCAGGAATCCACTGCATGCTAAGTTACTTCAGTCGTATATGACTCTCTGCAACCCCATGAACTGTAGCCCAAAAGGCTCCTCTGTCCATGGGATTCTTTAAGAATACCAGAGTGGGTTGCCATGCCCTTCTCCAGGAGATCTTCCCAACCCAGGGGTCGAACTCGAGTCTCAAGTCTGCACTTTAGGCAGGTTCTTTACCATTAGCATCACCAAGGAAGCCCAGGAATCCACTACCACCTTAAAAAAAAAAAATAGTAAATGCATGCATGCTCAGCTGTGTCCAACTCTTTGCAACTTGGTGGACTGTAGCCTGCCAGGTTCCTCTCTGTCTTGGGATTTCCCAGGCAAGTATACTGGAGTGGGTTGCCATTTCCTTCTCCAGGGGATCNAAAAAAAAAAATAGTAAATGCATGCATGCTCAGCTGTGTCCAACTCTTTGCAACTTGGTGGACTGTAGCCTGCCAGGTTCCTCTCTGTCTTGGGATTTCCCAGGCAAGTATACTGGAGTGGGTTGCCATTTCCTTCTCCAGGGGATCTTCCCAACCCAGGCATCAAACCCATCTCTCCTATGATTCCTGCATAGGCAGACTGATTTTTTTTCTTTTCCCCCCAACTGAGCCATCTGGGAAGCCCACTGGGGCAGGAGAAATTGTTTAAGAATGTGGTATCATCAGAGCCCAGAAACTCAAGCTACAGGAGGACTTTGGGCCAGGATGGGGGCCCATATACAGAAGCTGGGCTTCGTGAAGGAAGCTATTTCACAGGAGAGGCACCTCACTCAGGACAGACCAAGAGAAGAAACAACTGATTCCTCCCCTCCCCTTGCCCTACGATTTTCTGCTAGCATCTCCCACTGGCTGAACCTATCTAGAGACATCATTCCCTGTGATATAGAGCAGAGCAAGGAAAAACGGGTAAATGGCAGGCACTGGGTCAACTCGAGGAAGAGAAAATACCCTCCACCCTTATCCCATCTAACCATGCAACTCCCCAGCAAGCCTTTTCTTGTTTATCTGATTTTGTCTGTCTGACTGCATGAGTCAGGACACAGCTGGAGGGCAGGGTCCCTATCTGGAATCTGTATGATGGATTTTGTGTGGGAGACAATAGGTCTCCTCCCAGAATGAGAGAGCTGCTATATTTTATTAAGAGAGATGCTGCGGAAGGAGACCAAACTTAAACACCTGTCTGCCCAATGCCTAGACAAATGCTCGAGATTTTCTAACATTATTTACTGCACCAATTAGTTCTTTTACTCCCGTAATATCAAATGGATTTTATCATTGCTCCCTAAGCAACTGCATCGTCAAGACTGTAGTCAGAAATTTAAGGGCCATGCTTCTGTCTTCTTTTACTTTTTCCCGAATAATGGCTACAAACTTAAGGAAATGCCTTTTCTAAGAAAGGCCTTTCTTCAATGCTCTCCTCGGATGGGCTTTTCTCCTCACCACATCCACCTGTACACATTTTCGTTTACTGGACGAGGAGGACACTGTAGACTCTTTTTCTTTTTCTTTTTAACAAATCTCTCAATTTGTGGGCCTGTCACCGGGCCATGCGTTGGCTCTTCTTGTGTAAGTGGATTGAAATGACTTCTCTGATGAAATGCCTGCGAAGTTTTCTCTTTACAGTCATGAGGTGAGTTGTGGGGGAGGCAAAAGCATCTTCGTGAAATTGATGCCTTTCCTAGACCCCCATCTCCATCTCCTTCTTAATAAGTCAGTAGCCATGACAACCTCCAGGGAGCCCAGCAAAGCTGGGAGGCAGCCTGCATGAGCTGTTTAGCTCCGTGGCTCTCCATTGAGACGATTCACATCCCGTATCTGACTGAGCCACAGGCAAGAACACAAACCTTTCCTGAAGCCAGTCTTTCCTCAATACCATAGCTCTGGCTCAGGGTCAACCGTGGCTGCTGTACACTTGACTCTGACCCAAGCTCGTCTTGCCCATCAGCTTCTGCTCCCTCCTTGGCTCCTGACTACGGCTCCCACTCACTCTTCACGGCTCTCAGAATCTATGCTGAGACCTTATCAGAACTTTCTGCCTTGTGTCCCTAATGTCTGCCATGACACTCTGTCCTGGCTCCAGGCTTGTCTCCTCTGACCTATAGCTGCCCATTACCCACCTCCCTCTCACCCTTACCTCCCTCCTTCCAACATCCAACTGTCCCTTGCCACTTCCAGTCATTTATCGGCTGGGACCATGGTGATTATGTAGGTGAGGGAGAAGTTCACTCAGCCTCCTTTCTGGAACACAATGTTCCTGTTGAAACATTTCCTAAAATTAGAAACAAGCTGAAATTAGACTTGGCCAACCCTATCAGGGGCTTTCCAGATGGCACAGTGGTAAAGAACCCGCCTACCAATGCAGGAAATGCAAGAGATGCCAGTTCAATCCCTGGATCAGGAAGATCCCCTGGAGTAGGAAATGGCAACCCACTCCAGTATTCTTGCCTAGAACATTCTATGAACAGAGGAGCCTGGTGGGCTACAGCCCATGGGGTCATAAAGAGTCAGACACAACTGAGCATGCATGCAGGCAGGCATGCATGCACACACGCACGCATGCATGCATGCATGCTATGACCCTATCGTGAGTACTGTCCTGTAGGCAAAGATATATGTGTTTGGTTCTAGACTTGATTCTAGACTCCTGGGTGCAACCTTTGGAAAATGATAATAGGAATAATGGTTAGGAAAATAGGATAATGGTTAGGAAGACCCTTAATCTCTTAAGTCCTTCAGTGAAGATTTCTCTATTTTATTGACAGATTTCTTTTGAAGTTAAGATTTTAAGATAGCACAACTGTGTATTACTCATCTTCATCTTTCTAAAAATGACATAGATCCAGACACATGGTGAGTGCCAAATGCTGGAAGGTAGAAGGAAGGAAAGATGAAAGGAGGAGAGAGACAGAGGAAGTGAGGGAGGGAGGGAGAGGAGATGGTTCCTACAAAGGCAAACTTGGGGCACATACTAGCCAGGTGGAGATGGAGGTAGCATCACAGACATGAAAAATGACTGAACCAGGACTCAGTCAAGAGCCAGGAGCTCTAAACCTGACTCTGCCATCAATTTGCCACATGAATTTTACAAACTCTATCCCAAATCTCTTTGTAGCCTATGGTCTGAGAAACAGAATTCAGATCTTTTCAAGGTTATCTGTACATGCCTGTCCCTCCGAGTTTTCTGGAACTTAATTGTTTTTAGATTACACTTGGTTCCCTCTGGACAAGCCTGTGTCAATCAACTCCAGAGGGTCCCTGAGATTTGGGGTCTCTATTCAAGCTTTCCTACAGCACTTGGGTCTTAGAAATATGACCCCAACTAGTCAAAGAACAGCCAAACCTCCTTGTCAGCCAATGTCCGAGGAATCTGTTCCTTATTCAGATACTCCTCAGCCCCCCTAGTCCCAGAGGGTTCTGGAAAATAACCCAGCAGCCTCAAATAGCTACTGCAGATGGTCTCAGACCTGAAAAACAGGAAATATCAGGCTCCAGGCTTTGAGCCCCCATCCTTCAAACTGCCAACAGATCTATCTATAATGTCCCTTTAAATTTAAAATTCTATTTAGTGCTTTCTAGTATCACGTTTAAACAAGTTCTCGATTTTTAGGGTTGTCTCCAGTTTTATGTAAGCCACAGATAGCAAGAATGATAAAGAACTCATTAGAAGAAACTTGAGCTCATCACAGAGGCTCAAGTGGTTGTATTTCAAAGACCAAGGCTTTCAACTACCCTGGAGTCTGTCACATTGAGCCTTAGTGGAGGATCCTACTTTTTAAAGACAGTCACAAAATGAAATAATTCATAAACCCAAAGTAGAAAGAGGATTCATAAGCTTTTGTTCCTCCGCATTCAGCCATCTCACCCCTCTTTGGCTGTCCTGGGTGATGACCCTCCCAGGCATAGAGCAGGATGGACAGTGCCCACTTTCATGTTTCCCAGCAGGCATGCCGCCTCTCAGGCCTGGGAGCGTCTTCACATGTGTGCACGAAACCTTAGGCTATGAGATGGGTGCTGCAGCTCCAAGACCATGCAGAGTCCACAGGACAGCACCAGAAAAGCTGCCAAGAGACTGAAATCCCAGCGACAAAGACGTCTATGTAATAGAAATGGACAGCACTGGTGTTCGCTTGAGCTATTCAGGACTGTTAAACTATATTCAAATTTAGGGGGATTACTTTGAATTCTGGTCAGAAATAAGTTCTGAAGCCCATCTGTGATCAGACCCCACCCTCAGCCAGTGAGATAAAGGAGGAAGGTGAGACAGACCCATGAGACAGGCATCTCACAGGGCTGGCTCACAATGTGTTCAAGACCCCAACTGACCATAGGATAAGGAGACCCCACCCACGTCGTCCCATAGCCAGGACCCTCTCCCGACCCCCTGTGGCCTTTCAGCTCCCTCCCTGCAAGACCACAGAACCCCATAAGGGCATTCTCCCTGTATTCCAAAATCTACCTCCTGCCTCCTGTCCTTGCTATCACACTCTAGTCCAGTCTTACCCAACTTCCAGTGTAGACCCTTTATTTCAGACTCTATCCTTGACACACTGTCAACCTTTCTGTACATGGTACTGAGCAATATTCAGTATCAAGTTCCTATGGACCTTGGGCTGCCCTGCACACAGGATGTTGTCTCCAGTTCCCCTCACTCCTCACTGTCGCTGTGGCTGAGCCCCTCTCCACCCCCACATTCAGCCTCAGAATCCCAGTCTGTGCTGGAACTCTGGGACTCCCACACACACCAGACAGGAGGGCTCACACTGACTGTGCCCAGACACCCCTCAGGACCTGGAGGGTATTGGCCAAATGCAATGGGGTTGGGATTCAAAGAAAACCTGCCCTTCAACCCAGTGTATCCACACTGGGATCCTCAGAACTCCCGGGCTACCACGGAGTTGCCTGAGTGGTCACCCCAAAGTTCAGGAAGGATGACAAACAAGATGGGCTCTACAGACTTCCCTGGCGGGGTCCAGTGGTTAAGACTCTGCCCTTCCATTGCAGAGGGGACAGGTTCAATCCCTGGTCAAGAAACTAAGATCCCACAAGTCATGTGGCCAAAAATAAAAATAATAATATTAATAAAAGATAGGCTCTAAGCATCCAGCCTCCCTTCCACCATAGCAGCTCTCTCTGATAGATCTTGCATGTTTGCTATTCCCATATGATTTTACTGAAGGAACATCTCTATGTTTTTAAGTGTCCAATCTACCGCATACACGTCTTCATGTAGATAATTATGTGCTAAGTCGCTTCAGTCGTGTCCAACTCTATGCGACCCTATGGACTATAGCAAGCCAGGCTCCTCTGTCCATGGGATTCTCCAGGCAAGAATACTGGAGTGTGTTGCCATTTCCTCCTCCAGGGGATCTTCCCCACCCAGGATCGAATCCGTGTCTCTTACATCTCCTGTACTGGCAGGCAGGTTCTTTACCACTAGTTCCACCTGGGAAGCCTAAAACTAATTATAACCAATTTGAATGATGACACTTATCTTCAATTTTTTAACTCTACACTTTCTTTTTAATAGCTTAAAACTCCAGCCTAATGGACATAAGCTCTTCTACCCACCTCAATACAAAGCCAGTTATTTGAAATCACAGTTGAGTGAGATCAGTCACCCCTGTTTTCTCTGCAATGGGCACAAAAATACGCCCATTTTTTTCTTCAGCAGGATCTCTTTAAAGTGTCCATATTTATAACAACATAATTATAACCCATGAGAGAGAAATAAAAATGTTAATGACTATTTTCCTCAAGAAACAGAAAGTCATTCAATGTTTGTGAATAAAATGCTATGGGAAATGATCTTTTTTAAAAAGTTGCATTTAAATTTGGCGCTGACCTTTGTAGAAGCCAGTGCTAGCTTTCTCTCAGCTGGGAACAGTGTGCAAAGATATCCACAGCTTTCAACAGCAAATCTGCAAATCCTCTTCACTATGTGCTGCCCCTGAGCTGCCAGGATAATCCTCATAAAAAAGATGCCACCTCCTCCTCTTCGCAAGTTAACACGTCTCCACAGAAGTAAGAGGTAGAAACGAATGTTCTCTTTTTTCCCCCTACAGCCACGAAATACACGTTTCTCTGAAGGAGACTCAGTGGGAAAGAACAAGTCCTGTTTTCCCAGACTTGGCAGCTGGCAGGAAGAAAAAGAAATTCTTCAATCCTCCAGGCTGCCTTGCGGCAGTTCCGTGTTTCCCAGACCACACACCTCGTCACGGGACATTGTTGAAGTAAAGGATTACAAGTCTACACCGTTGCACACTGGTTTCCTTTCAAAAGTCCAGGGTCCATCACGTTATCCACTTGCAAGAAAACGGGACACGTCCTCACTACCTGCAAGTCCACAAAAGCAAACTCAACCTCCAGTTCTGGTTTCGTTCGCTGAACCCCACCATGAAGCCTTCCTCAGCCTGAGAAGAGTGGTTTCTCTCCACCCCGTTCAGTTTCCTAACTGATCTCTTCACAGTTCTTTTCCAAACTCAGCACATCTACAGATGGCTTCTTCTCTGAACACACTGAGTATATGAGACCCCTTTAGTGGCCAGAGATCCTGTGGATAAGGCCAAAAAAAAAAATCTTCTCATGGTAAATGGAATTCCCCAAGCAAGAATACTGTAGTGTGTAACCATTCAATTCTCCAGGGGATCTTCTCAACCGAGGGATCGAACCTGGATCTCCTGCATTGTAGGCAGATTCTTTACCATCTGAGCCAGCAGGGAAGCCCTACTTATCTTTATCAAAGCATAAACTATATAGAAGAGATTCCTTGGCTTCTACCACACTCTGCAATTCTCCAAGGGATGGTGTGATAATTGCACCTCATTATCCAGTCACCACCACCACCACGACAAAAAAACTCTAGCATTTCTATCTAGAAGTCATTTTTGATGGTTCTGTGATCTTAGACCAAAGGATTATGACTTCATCTTTCAGCTAGTCAGTGTACATTTTTCAGTTACAGAATTCTGCAGAGTGGCTGAGTGGGGAGATAGTAGCATCTTCCATCATGCCACCAAAGGAGGAGCCTACTTCTAAATCTGTGTGATGCACTGGGTTTATGTATGTATGCCCATAGCTAAGGAAGCAAGAAAGGTAGCAAGATACAACCATCTGCAAACAGAAGCCATACTATTCATAATCACACACACACATGATGCAATGCAGGCTGGGGAAAAGCACTTTTTAGCTATTCCCCTGGGTTCTAAGTTCATCAGAGAATCCAGCCTCTCATCTCCTTCCCTCATCTTCTGCCTTCCCTGTTGAAAGAAGCTCTTCAACACACTTTCTTCCTTCTAGAATTCTTCTTCTTCCCCTCACTCCTGGAGAAGTGGGACTACGGGGGTGGCGGGGAGAGTTAAGGGGTGGAGACACCACACATTCAGTCCCTCTGGAGGTGGAGGGGATGAGAGAAAAGAACTTCCTGTTTCCAGACTCAGAGTGAAACATTCACAAGAAACCCTTGTTCTCCTAACATCCCTCACTTTTGTAGCAAAATGAAAGGCCTTATCATGCCAACAGAGATTCTAAATCTTTTCACTTTGGGTAAATTCCTTTTTCCACTATCCCAGACTGGTAAAGATCAATGTTCCAGGATGGAAATATCATAAGGAAAGAGGGAAGGAGGAAAAGAAAACTGTGCTCTATCACACCACACACATAGTGTACTCTTCCAAGAGAGGGCTATTCCTTCAGCCCAGAAGCCGGAATGAAGAAGACAATTGAGCAGAGTCACAAACTAAGAGCTGG
This sequence comes from Philantomba maxwellii, assembly GCA_006410695.1. Lineage (NCBI taxonomy): Eukaryota > Metazoa > Chordata > Mammalia > Artiodactyla > Bovidae > Philantomba > Philantomba maxwellii. The sequence goes on from SJYS01024358.1 coordinate 24,496, forward strand.
CTTTGACCCAGAGTTGGTGGATTGGTGTAGCATGTAGCAAGAACTATAACTTTGCTGTTGAAATGCGCTAAGATATGGGGGGGTTTGCCACTGCAGTATAACCTAAAAAAGGCTGACATATAAATGAATGGGTTGTTGGGACTTCCCTGGCAGTCCAGTCGTTAAGACTTCACCTCAGGGACTTCCCTGGTGGTCCAGTCGCTAAGATTCCAGGCTCCCAATGCAGGGGGGCCTGGTTTCAATCCCTGGTCAGGGAATAGATCCTGCATGCCTCAATGAAAGATCCTGCCTGCTGCAACTGAAAGATCCCACATGGTGCAGTGAAGGCTGAAGATCCCATGTGCCACAACTAAGACCCAGCTCCACAAGAGAAGCCCAAGAATACTGGAGTGGGTAGCCTATCCCTTCTCCAGCAGATCTTCCCAACCCAGGAATTGAACCGGGGTCTCCTGCATTGCAGGAGGATTCCTTATCAACTGAGCTATGGGGGAAACCCAAAGACCCGGCACAGCCAAATAAGTATATATATTTTTTGAAAAAAGACTTCATCTTCCAATTCAAGGGGTGCAGGTTCAATTCTTGGTTGGAGACCTAAGATGGCATGTGCCTTGGGGCCAAAAAGAAAAACAAAATATAAAGCAGAAACAATATTGTAACAAATTAAATGAAGATTTTTAAATGGTCCACATAAAATATTTTAAAAAATAGAGAAATGGCTTCTTGCTATAAGAACAAAAAATATATATTATGTAGCATTATCTTTGAGACAAGGTGATAGGTGGTAAGAAACTGTTTTAAGTGATGTGCCATTTCTGAGCAGAAACTTGAAAGCCATTGCGTAGGTCCATCCTTCGTTGCTCTTCTTCCCTCTGCTATGAGACCAAGATTGCAGCAGCTTCTCCGTGTAGATCTTAGAATGAAGAAGACATGTGGGGCCAACCGCTGAGCCATGGCCATGACTCAGACTGAGGAATGCATCTTTGTGAAGCACCCCCAAAAAGTTTGATGAGAAATTTCAAGGGAAGAGAGATGTTTGGCCTATTGTTTGTCACCAAACGGCTGCAAACAAGACCCCAGTGGAGTTAGAAAAGGGGAGTATTCCTTAGTTCGATACAGGATACAGGATGCCTGGGGTTGGTGCACGGGGATGAGCCAGAGAGATGATGTGGGGTGGGAGG
>SJYS01024360.1:0-12752 GCA_006410695.1 Philantomba maxwellii
ATTTAAATAATGATGCAGTGAACTTTGTGTGTGGTGTATATATGTCTTTTTTAAATTAATGTTTTCACGTTCCTTGGAAAAATACATAGAAGTTGAACTGCTGGATCGTGTGGTATCTCTTTGCTTCTGTTTTTGACTTCCACTTTTCCTCTGCATTTTGTGCTTTTAACTGAATATTTTGTATGATGCCATTTTCTCTCCTTTCTTAATATATCAGTTACTCTTCCTTTGTGATTTTGTTTCTTAGTGGTTTCTTTTTTTATTTTGCAATATATATTTACAATTAATCTGAGTCCAAATTATACACCACTATAGACTATTGGTTGTTCAGTTGCTAAGTCGTGTCTGACTCTTTGTGACCCCATGAATTGCAGCACTGGGCTTCCATCCTCACTATTTCTCAGAGTTTACTCAAACTTATGTCCATTGAGTTGGTGATGCCATCCAACCATCTCATCCTGTCACCCCTTTCTCCTCCTGCCCTCAGTCTTTCTCAGCATCAGGGTCTATTCCAACAAGTCAGCTCTTTGCATCAGATGGCCAGAGTCTTGGAGCTTCAGCTTCAGCATCAGTCCTTCCAATGAATAGTCAGGGTTGATTTCATTGAGAATTGACTGGCTTGATATTCTTGCCGTCCAAGACTTTCAAGAGTCTTTTTCAGCACAACAGTTCAAATACCACTTGCAAAGAATTCTTGCTCTGATAATTTCAACATTCCTGCCATACCTTTCTGGGGTTCAGATGTTTGCTTAGTCTCTTCAAGACTCTACCACTTCATAGTATCTTATAACAACAAACAACAGCAGTTTCCAATTTTTCCTTTCTGCCCCATAGATTGCTATAATTCATTTCACTTGTAGATAAGCATACGCAAGCATATGTGTAGAGTTGATCTTTGAAGAACAGAGAGATTTTAGAAATGCCACCCCCTTTGTTGAAAATGCCTGTATAACTTTATGGTAGGCCCTTCATATCAGCAGCTGCGCTTCCTTGGATTCAACCAACTATGTGTTATGTAGTTCTGTATTATGTATTTTGTGAAGGAAAAAAAAGTCTGTGTGTAAGTGGGCCTGCACAGTTCAAGCACAGATTGTTCAGGATCTGTGCTTTGGTGTGTCATTAATTTGGGGAAATTATCAGTCACTATGGCTTCAAATATTGCTTCTGTTCCTTTCTGTCTTTCTTCTCTCTCTGGCATTCCTTTTACACATGTCATAACTTTGAAGTCACTGCACAGTTCTTGGCTATTCTGCTGTATTTTATTCAGTTAGTCACCTCTTCTGCTTGGTTTTGGAAGTTTCCATTGGTATCTCCTCAGGCTCAGAGGATCTTCCCTGAGTAATGTACACTTTGCTGATGAGCCCATCAAAATGATTCTCCATTTCTATCACAGCATTTTTGTTTCCCAGGATCTTTTTGATTCTTTCTTAAACTTTCCATCTCTCTGCTTACATTGTCCATCTGTTCTTACATGTTGTCTACTTCTTCCATTCAAAATCCTTTAGCATATTAATCAGAGTACTTTTAAAAAAATTCTTGCTCTGAAAATTTCAATGTTCTTGCCATACCTTTCTGTGCTTCTGATGTTTGTTTGGTTTCTTCAAACTGTGTTTTTCACATTTAATGTGTGTTGCAACTTTTTATTGAAAGATGGACATGTTGTATTTGGTAAAAAATAATTGTGATAAATCGATCTTTAGTCACATAGGCAAAGGGCTTTCCTAGTGACTCAGTGGTAAAGAACCTGTCTGCCAAAGTAGAAGACACAAGTTTGATCCCTAAGTCAGGAAGATCACCTGGAAAAGAAAATGGCAATCCACTCCAGTATTCTTGCATGGGAAATCCCATGGACAGAGAAGCCTGGCAGGTGCAGTCTATGAGGTCTTAAAGAGTCAGACATGACTTAGTGACTAAGCAGCAACAAGAAAAGATTTGGAAAAAAAAAAAAAAACTACCCAGAAAGCATGTTTTTGAAGGCAGCTGCTTCATCAGTAGTGTGATCTATACTGCTAGTTTCATATAGTTTCAAACATACAAAAAATATATCAATTCATGACACTGATGCTTCTGGAACTATTTCTCATAGAATAATGATCCTATTTCTTCTAAACACTTCCTCATAAATGACTATATAAGTATCCCTTGAGTCTTGAATTGCATGGCCTATTTAAAATAGAGTTTCATTTTGAAGAGATAAGATAGAACTTAAGTCATGTATTTATGTGTCTCATTTTTTTTTATTATTGTGTTTCTTATTATAAATAAAATTTACCCTCAATGTTGAGATGTCAGAGGTATGTGAGGAATAAATACATTTTAAAAAAGCATGACCCTTAAGAAACGTGATCTAAAATCTTGGGCATCTTACTTCGCTGTTGGGAAATAAACATCCATCCATGGCAGCATCCCAGAGCACTGCACATGGAATGCTGCCTGCATCTGCTAAGATCTGATCAAATCTCTCCTCTTCCTTTCCATCTCTCCTTCTAAGTTGGGGATTCCCGAGGAATGGAGTAATTACAACAGTCAGATCCACAGATGCTTACATTGGTATTTAAACAAGACACACATGATTTTCTTCTCGACTGTAGGTTTCTTTTTTAAGTTAATTAATTTATTTAATTGGAGGCTAATTATTTACAATATTGTAGTGGTTTTTGAGAAGAAGGGGACGACTGAGGATGAGATGGCTGGATGGCATCACTGACTCGATGGATGTGAGTCTGAGTGAACTCCAGGAGATGGTGATGAACAGGGAGGCCTGGCGTGCTGCGATTCATGGGGTTGCAAAGAGTTGGACACGATTGAGCGACTGAACTCAACTGAACTGAGTGGTTTTTGACATACATTGACATAAGCAGCCATGGGTGTACATGTGTTCTCCATCCTGAACTCCCTAGCCTGTAGGTTTCTACTTAAGATTTTCATCACTGCAACTGGAAAAGGGTTCATGTGCCATTGGTAGGAATGAGGTCCAGGGTGACACAGCTAGAGGCTTGCTGCTACTGCTACTTCTGGTCTTTGAAGACAAAGCCACTATCTCTCCTGATGAAACTGAACTGAAGACAAGTCTTCCCCTCCTCCCCCTTCCCTGGCAACTTAGCATCAGTGGCACCCAGTCCCTAAGTTGTGTCAGAATCTTTGGTACCCCATGGACTGTAGCCTGCCAGGCTCCTCTGTCCATGGAATTCTCCATGCAAAAATACTGGAGTAGGTTGTCATTTCCTACAGAGGGGATCTTCCTGACCCTGAGATCAAACCTGCATCTTCTGTGTCTCCTGCATTGCAGGTGGATTCTCTACCACTGAGCTACCTGGGCAGCCCAGGAGCTTAGTCACGGATAAATCATCTCTTGTTGCCCTGTGCCTTCTGTATACAGCACTTTTGTTTATACAGCTAGTTGTTCTGCAGGACACAAATCCACCACCAAGATGAGGTGGCCAGGGGACCTCTGATTGATGTTTCAATCACAGATGTGCAACTCCAATATCTCCCTTTCTGGTACAGGTCATAGAACTAAGATCAGATTACTGCTTCTGCTTTTTTACATGCTTATAAAGATTTATTCCAAACAGTATATTATAGTTCCTAGGTAACTTCTTTGATCTGAGTCAATTCACGTTTTAAATATGCTTTAAATTTAAGGGAAAAGGAACATATATATATTTTTCTTTTCTCATGAGACTCTTGGCTCCTTATAAGAAGTGCAACACTTTCGGTTAGCCTGCCAGCTCTACACTAATTTGTTTCACAAAAGTATTTACTTTAGGTTTCACTGGTAAGGTAAGGTAAGGTGAAGTCGCTCAGTCGTGTCCGACTCTTTGCGACCCCGTGGACTGTAACCTATTAGGCTTCTCCGTCCATGGGATTCTCCAGGCAGGAATACTGGAGTGGATTGCCATTTCCTTCTCCAGGGGATCTTCCTGGCCCAGGGATCGAACCCGGGTCTCCCGCATTGGAGGCAGACGCTTTAACCTCTGAGCCACCAGGGAACTGTCATATTGTGTACATGGGTAACACCATGGCTATTCAACAACTGGTATGCATGGCAGAGACAGTAGGCACCAAGTGATGCTTTGGAGAAAGGAAAACAGCAGTGAACAGATGGAAAAGCCTTGGCCCTGAGGGACTTTGCATTATTTTGAAAACAAACAAACACTATTGTTTAATTTACAGTCCAGTATTTTAAAGCATCACTTTGGTGTGGAGAACAGGACATGGGAATGAAGTGGAAGTAGGGAAACTCTTGGAAGGCTATTGATGTGGTACAGACAAAGGACAGTGGTGGTCTATACTAAGATGCTAGAGGAAGTGAGAAGTACTCAGATTCAACACCTGTTTTGAAGCTAGAACAGATAAAATGTGTTCATAATATGTGTTTGTAGGAAATGAGTAATCTTGGGGCTATAATGCCTACCATCTTCTATACATTTTAAAACTTAAAACACAGTGATATTGCTTCTCTCCAGCAACTTGTTTCTTAAAAAATGTGATTTTTAAGAGGTTGTGATGCTCATCAGATGTCTGAGTATCTCCCTTTGTTGAATTAAAAGTGATGAGAAGTTTATATTGTTGTCTGAAATTTAGGATAGACAGTGGACAGGTATAATGAGCTGAGGACTTTTCATAAACTCTGGCTGACAGGTTACCCATGACCCCTTTTTTTCTTGTTGTTCAGTTGCTCAGTTGTGTCTGATTTTGTGAAACCATGGACTGCAGCATCCCATGTTTCCCTGTCCTTCACCATCTCCCAGAGCTTGCTCAAACTCATGTCTACTGAGTCAGTGATGCCATCCAGCCATCTCATCTTCTGTCATCCCCTTCTCCACCTGCCTTCAATCTTCCCCAGCATCAGAGTCTTTTCCAGTGAGCCAGTTCTTTGCATCAGATGGCAAAGGTATTGGAGCTTCAGCTTCATCATCAGTCCTTCCAATGAATATTCAGGACTGATTTCCTTTAGGATTTACTTGTTTGGTGTTCTTGCAGTCCAAGGGACTCTCAAGAGTCTATCCTAACACTACAGTTCAAAAGTATCAATTTTTTTTTGGTGCTCAGCCTTTTTATGGTACAATTCTTACATGATTACTGGGAAAAAAACATTACTTTGACTATATGGAATTTTGTTGGCAAAGTAATGTCTCTGCTTTTTAATATGCTGTTTAGGTTTCTCATAGCTCTTATTCAATGTAGCAAGTACTTTTTAATTTTATGGCTTCAGTCACCATCTGCAATGATTTGGAGCCCAAGAAAATAAAGTCTGTCATTGTTTCCCCATCTATTTGCCATGAAGTGACAGGATCAGATGGCATGATCTTCATTTTTTGAAGGTTGAATATTAAGCCAGCTTTTTCACTCTCCTCTTTCACTTTCATCAAGAGGCTCTTTAGTTTCTCTTCACTTTATGCCATAAGGGTGGTATCTTCTGTGTATCTCAGGTTATTGCTATTTCTCCCAGGAATATTGATTCCAGCTTGTGATTTATCCATTTTGGCATTTTGCATGATGTAATACATATAAGTTAAGCAAGTAGGGTGACAGTATACAGCCTTGATATACTCCTTTCTCAATTTAGAAACAGTCCATTGTTCCATGTCCAGTTTTAACTGTTGTTTCTTGACCTGCATACAGATTTCTCAGGAGGCTGGTAAGGTAGTATTCCCATCTCTTGAAAAAATTTTCCCAGTTTGTTGTGATTCACACAATGAAAGGTTTGGCATAGATGTATAAGTTTTTCTGGAATGGTCTTGCTTTTTCTATGCTCCAAAGGATGATGGCATTTTATCTCTGATTCCTCTGTCTTTTCTAAATCCAGCTTGAACATCTGGAAATCCACAGTTCACATACTGTTGAAGCAGGGCTTGGAGAATTTCAAGCATTACTTTGCTAGTGTGTGAACTGAGTGCAATTGTGTGGTAGTTTAAACATTCTTTGGCATTGCCTTTCTTTGGGATTGGAATGAACACTGACCTTTTCCAGTCCTGTGGCCACTGCTGAATTATCCAAATTTGCTGGGGTATGGAGTGCAGCTATTTCACAGCATCATCTTTTAGGATTTGAAATAGCTCAGCTGGAATTCCATCACTTCCAGTAACTTTTCATAGTGATTCTTCCTAAAGCCCACTTGACTTCACACTGCAGGATGTCTGGCTCTAGGTGAGTGATCACACCATCATGGTTATCTGGGTCATAAGATATTTTTGTATAGTTCTTCTGTGGATTGTAGCCACTTCTTAGTATCTTCTGCTTCTGTTAGGTCTATAAATTTTCTGTCCTTCATTGTGCCCATCTTTGCATGAAATGTTCCCTTGGTATCTCTAATGTTCTTGAAGAGATCTCTAGTCCTTCCCATTCTGTTGCTTACCTCTATTTCTTTGTTTTAATCACTGAAGAAGGCTTTCTCATCTCTCCTTGCTATTCCTTGGAACTCTGCATTCAGATCGATATATATTTCCTTTTCTCCATTGCCTTTAGCTTCTCTTCTTTTTTTTCAGCTCATTGTAAGGCCTCTGAGACAACCATTTTGCCTTTTTGCATTTATTTTTCTTGAGGATAGTTTCAATCACAGCCTCCTGTACAATGTTATGAACCTCCATCCATAGTTTTTAAGGCACTGTCTATGAGATCTAATCCCTTGAATCTATTTGTCACTTCCACTGTATAATAATGTGGGATTTGATTTAGGTCATGCCTGAATGGCCTAGTGGTTTTCCCTACTTTCTTCAATTTAAGTGTGAATTTTATAATAAGGAGCTCATGATCTGAGCCACAGTCAACTCCCAGTCTTGGTTTTGCTGACTGTATAGAGCTGTTCCATCTTTGACTGCAAAGAATATTTTCAATCTGATTTCAGTGTTGACCAATTGTAAATGTGTCTTGTGGGAAAGGTAATGAACTATAATGAACAATATTGCATAGGAACCTGGAATGTTGGGTCCATGAATCTACTCAAACAGGAGATGGCAAATGTGAACATCAGCATTTTAAGAATTACTGAGCTAAAATGGACCAGAATGGGAGAATTTAATTCAGATGAGCATTATATCTATTACTGTGGATAAGAATCCCTTAGACAAAATGGAGTAGCCCTCATAGTCAACAAAAGAATCCAAAATGCAGTGCCTTGGTGCAGTTTCAAAATCACAGAATGATCTTTGTTCATTTCCAAGGCAAACAATTCAATAACGTGGTAATCCATGTCTCTGCTCAAACCACTCATGCCGAAGAAGCTGAAGTCGAACAGTTCTATGAAGACCTACAAGACTTTCTAGAACTAACACCAAAAAAAAAAAAAAAAAAAGATGTCATAGGGGACTGGAATGCAATAGATACCTGGAGTAACAGGCAAATTTGGCCTTGGAGTACAGAATGAAGCAGGGCAAAAGCTAACAGAATTTTGCCAAGAGAAAGCAGTGATCATAGCAAACACTCTCTTCCAACAATACAAGAGAGGGCTCTATGCATGAACATCACCAGATGGTGATACTGAGTTGGGTGATTCCATTAGCTGTCAAATAGTCAATACCATCAAATTGATTATATGACCACTTTGGCAAACCCTGTAGAGACAAGAAAGTTTAACAAGTGTTAATAAGATGCATGAAGCTCCAGTTTTCACAGAAAGACAAGGGATCTTGAAAACGGACCAAGGGCAGGACTTGGGTGTCTCCACTCTGGCATTGCCTCCATTGCCCCCTTGAACAGCCCTGCCTGATGCCGTGACATGTTCCTTTAAACATAGTGCAAACTGGACATGTGTAGGATGGGTGGAAATTCTAGTCTTCCCCAACAGAATATCAATATAGGCTCTCTGACCCAAATTTCTGTGGCTCCCAATCTTGAATGGGTTCTAATATTCATTAAACTGTTCACTACAGATGGTGACTGCAGCCATGAAATTAAAAGATGCTTACTCCTTGGAAGAAAAGTTATGACCAACCTAGATAGTATATTCAAAAGCAGAGACATTACTTTGCCGACTAAGGTCTGTCTAGTCAAGGCTATGGCTTTTCCTGTGGTCATGTATGAATTTGAGATTTGGACTGTGAAGAAGGCTGAGCGCTGAAGAATTGATGTTTTTGAACTGTGGTGTTGGAGAAGACTCTTGAGAGTCCCTTGGACTGCAAGGAGATCCNCTTACTCCGTGGAAGAAAAGTTATGATCAACCTAGAAAGCATATTCAAAAGCAGAGATATTACTTTGCCATCTAAGGTCCGTCTAGTCAAGGCTATGGTTTTTCCTGTGGTCCTGTATGGATGTGAGATTTGGACTGTGAAGAAGGCTGAGCGCTGAAGAATTGATGTTTTTGAACTGTGGTGTTGGAGAAGACTCTTGAGAGTCCCTTGGACTGCAAGGAGATCCAACCAGTCCATTCTGAAGGAGATGAGCCCTGGAATTTCTCTGGAAGGAATGATGCTAAAGCTGAAACTCCAGTACTTTGGCCACCTCATGCAAAAGGTTGACTCATTGGAAAAGACTCTGATGCTTGGAGGGATTGGGGGCAGGAGGAGAAGGGGACGACCGAGGATGAGATGGCTGGATGGCATCATGGACTCGATGGACGTGAGTCTAAGTGAACTCCGGGAGATGGTGATGGACAGGGAGGCCTGGCGTGCTGCGATTCATTGGGTTGCAAAGAGTCGGACACGACTGAGTGACTGAACTGAACTGAACTTCCTGAACTGTTTCCATTATTTTCAGCCCTACTTACTGCAGCTTCAAGCTACCTACTACCCAGTTCCTGAGATGTTCTGGGGTCCTCTGGCTTCTCTCTTGTAGGCCTAGTTTAAAGCTTTCTCTGGTTGGCAAAACTGATTACTATTCACTGTATAATTTTCCCTTTTCATAAAATTAATCGATATATCTGAGTTCTTATGTTTTTTGATAAGCTTACACCTTTTATATTCCTTTGTCATTTTAGTGGTGTTTGAGGAAGAAGTAGGTACAAACTAATAGATTTGATCTTCATGTTAAGACGAAAGTTACCCCCTGCTCTTTTATAAACCTAAATTTTGCTGCTTTTCATCTTATTTTCTGCTCCCCCCATTTATCTTATTTTATTTTCATTATGAAGAATAGGTTCCATTCAGAGGCATGTTGAATAGTCCAAAATGTACTAAGAGCTTGTCTCCATACCATATGAACTCAGACACCAGGGGCCTGGATTTCTCAAGGAATAAAATAGCCCTAGACCACTTCAAATTTTTCAGTATCTTTGAATCTTTTTTTTTTTTTAATGAAGATATGCTGAAATGAAATTTAGGAAACTTGGAGTATACTTTAAACATTTGCATTTGTCAAACTCATGCTTTCAACACTGAAAAAAATTACAAAGCAGTATCATTATGCTATTCATAAGATAATTGCAGGATTTATTAAATATAATAACTCATGACACAGATAGAATGCTACAGAAATTAGATGCAAGCTTAAAAGTGGGAGATGAGTATCTCCTTTGAACTCTATCTCAACTCAGAGGTAATATCAGCCTTCTAGCCCTTAGGACTTCCATGAATATGGTGGCCGTCGTGAATGCTTCCATCCATCATGCGTCCCTACCTCCAGCCAGCACTCACACCCCAGTCATGAGATTCTCCCCAGAACATCTGCTGGCTAGCTCCCACCCAAGGCAGCAGAGTGGCAGTGAGCAAATACTTGCCCCTGTGCAGCAGGCAGGCAGGCCAGGCTTATGCAGCAGCACCATGGGGCAGCTGTGCTTCCTGCTCCTGGCTCTCATCACAGGCTCGGGTCTTACACACAGTGGGTGCCTTAGAGCAGGATGTTTCCTGGGCCCTGACAGCAGAAAAGGAGTTAACAGACCAAGAGGGAATCTCCTTTTAAGATTCTTAGGTTACCCAGACTCTACTCAAAAAGGGCTTGGAACTTTGGTGGATTCCTCTCTTTTCAGTCCATCCTAACATTTAAAGAAATGGTATATATATATATAAATATATATAAATAATTTATATATATATATACATATATATATATATATATACCCCTCATTTCACTATTCTCCAGCCAAGTAAATCATCTAGAATTTACCCCATGTTTTCTACAGAAGATATGATGTGCATGCGCGCACGCGCGCGCACACACACACACACACACACACACACACACACGTCTTAAATAGAAGACTGGCTCAGAAGCCAGAAAGAGCTGGATTCAAATTCTGTCTTTTTCCCTTACCAAACACATGGCTTTGATGATATGACAACTTCTCTGAACTCCAGTTTCTCATCTGTACAAAAGAGATAATAGCATCAACTTCACAAGATCATCTCAGAATATATTAATGTGACATAATACACGGGAAATGCTGATCACTATGACTGCCACACAATAAGTGCTCAATAAACAATAGGCAAAGTTATTGTCATTGATTATCTAATTCAATAAGCATTTATTAANTTTGGGATTGGAATGAAAACTGACCTTTTCCTGTCCTGTGGCCACTGCTGAGTCTTCCAAATTTGCTGGAGTATTGGGTGCAGCTCTTTACCACAGAATAACTGTGTTCATACTCCTCTTAATGTAGGAAAACCAGGTGAAGTGATGGAAAACGAGTAGGAAATGTTACAGTTATTGGAATGCTTAGAACAAAATAATAGTAAATGGTGCCGGTAGCTGCTGACAATCCTAACAATATGATGAAAGGTCAAGATGTGATTTGGGTTTCTTCCATATTATAAAACTTTGATTGAAAACTAGGCCTGACTCCAAGTTTTTATCCTCCAAGGATCTGACTTCTCATCAAGCATGATTAATAGATGCTTTATTGCATCACTTCATGCAGTGTGTTATACATTTAAATAAGTTATTAATTTTTCATTGTTAAACCATGAATATAGCAATTTTCCTCTTCCCATGGCTGGCTGCAGGCTATATTTTTGAGAAAAATGACTGCACTCAAATCCATATAGATTTATACCCGTGGGTATAAAAATCACTTTTCTATTCTAATTCCTACCTAGAGTGGTTCCTCCACCCTCTAATATCTGCTCATTAATTCAAAATAACAGAAGGACACTTTAAAAACTTCCCAAGTTGCTGTGCAGCACTATAAATAGCATATTAACACTAAATATTTCTAAAATGAACAAAGTTCTTTTGTTCCCCTGAAATCTCTATTATAAGGTAGCGTGCATTTAGCTACTTAATTTTATGCTATGTAATTTTATAGTGATTTAGGTTTCTGAGGAGTCATTTCATAAGACTTGGTATAATAAGATGTATAAAATGTTTTAATAATTGTTTTCACCTATTAAAACTCTGATTCAACATTACTCCCACAAACTAAACATTTCTACTTATAAATCTTGGATTTAAGTTATAGATTAAGTGGCACTAGTAGTAAAGAACCTACCTGCCAATGCAGGAGACATAAAAGATCCTTTGATCCCTGGGTCAGAAAGATCTCTTGGAAGAGGGCATGGCAATCCACTCCAATATTCTTTCTGGGAGAATCCCCATGGACAGAGGAGCCTAGTGGGCTATAGTTCATGGGGTCACAAAGAGTCAGACACGACAGAGGTGACTGAAAACACATGAATAGATTATTTCAGTTACATAAATAGGAAAAGGTTTGCTTTTAGCTTTTAAATATATGCTAATGAAATCAGGAATAATAAATTGTAGTTGTGTTATTTAAGAATAGCAATGACTTGAGAGGACTTCACTGTGGTTCAGATGGTAAAGAATCTGCCTGCAATGTAGGTGATGTGTGTTCAGTCCTAGGTTGAGAAAATCCCCTGGAAAAGTGAATGGTTACCCTCTCTGGTTTCTTGCCTTGAGAGTTCTGTGGACAGAGGAGTCTGGTGGGCTACAGTCCATGTAGTTGCAAAGAGTCAGATGCGACTGAACTTCTAACAGTTTCATTTTCAATGACCTGAGAAGTAGGCACATATTATATAATATATGTTTCATCTTGACTTTAATAAGCATGCTCTGATTTTATGACTCTCATCAAATAATGTCACTCTGAGTTTTAAATCCATTTTTATCACCTGGAAGATCACATCTGCCAATATTTGATTAAAGGATCTAGCTACCCTAAGACAGATTTTCTCAGTTTGATAGATAAATCTGGAGCTTCAAGGTTATTGATTAAAGCTGCATTCAAAAAAAAGAAAAAAAAGTGGCATATAACTTTGGTTATACACTTTAACTTCTATTTTGCTGCCTTGAATCCAAACAGCACAGTGTGTTCCCGTTTCATCACCACCAGCAGATTCTTCTATATTGACTTGAAAATAAACTTCGAATGAGTTCCCGATTGATGAAAATTTTAAAAATCTCATTTAAAAATAAATAAAGAATACTTGATTCTCTTTATTATATTTTTTATTGGAATAAAATAAACCCAAATCATCTGAAAGGGAACTAGTACCATGAAATCATTTGCTATAATTTAAACTGTTCCAATAAACCAACTATGTGTGCATGCTCAGTTGCTTCAGTGGCGTCCAGCTATTTGAGACCCCATGAACTAGAGCCTGTCAGGTTCCTCTGTCCAAGGAATTCTCCAAGCAAGAACACTGGAGCGGGTTTCATGTTAAGTTTATGTAAATAGTTTTGAACTGTGGAATATCACAAAGAAAACAATTCTATAAATTTATGCCATATCGTTTTATAGAAAAAAAGTTCAGGTTGAATCCTTGATTGGGAAACTAAGATCCCACATACCTAACGGAATGGCCAATGATAATAATAAAAAAGTTTCTGCCATTAAAAAAAAAAGAAGAGTATAAGAG
>SJYS01024360.1:54570-67024 GCA_006410695.1 Philantomba maxwellii
GCCAGCAGGAAAACGCTGAGCATCTCACATTCAAGCTCCAGTCATTTTCATGGGTAGTCAGCTTCCTGTCAGAAGATGCAGTTGAGAAGCAGACGATGAAGACAAACTCTCCACAATGGGAAACGATCCTCAAAGAGGCGCACTGAACCCAATGATGAATAACTTTTAACTTTGCAGTTTTTGAAGTAGTGATAAACAGCAAAATACAGGGATTAAAAAATAGGAACAATTATTTCTCCAATTCAAGTTTCTTTTTCCCTTTAAAATAATTCCCATTTTGAATATGTTCTTTCACCAACTGAACAATTTAAAATATAAACTGTTTCATAGCTTAGTAGAAAGACTCTGAACAACCACTTAAGAGCTGGGTTTTCGTTTCAAGATTGTTAGAAGGTCTGCCAATGATTTTACTTATTGTGAGGGATGCACAGCCCCTGATATGAGAAATGGGCCTCCCTGCTGGCTCAGCTGGTAAAGAATCTGCCTTCAGTGCGGGAGACCTGGATTCAATCCCTGGGTTGGAAAAATCCCCTAGAGAAGGAAACGGCAGGCCACTTCAGTATTCTGGTTTGGAGAATTCCATGAACAGAGGAGCCTGCCAGGCTATAGTCCATGAGACTGCAGATTCAGACACAATTGAATGACTAACAGGTTCACTTTTCCTATGAGAAATTATGTTGCACTAGATAGGTTTCTTTTATTTAATTTTTTAAAATTTATTTTTAAATTAAATTTATTTTTAATGGAAGGATAATTGCTTTACAGTATTGTGTTCATTTCTGACAAACACCTACATGAATCAGCCATGGGTATACCTATGTCCCCTCCCTCTTGAACCTCCCTCCCACCTCTCTCTCCATCCTACCTCTCTAGGTTGATACAGAGCCCCGGTTTCTAGTTTGAGTTCCATGAGTTTTAAATGCTTGTTTGATGGAGTTCTCTAATGAACTATGGTGTCAGTAGGGAGTTACAGAGTAGGAGGTGGTGATTTAGTCTTTAAGTTTTGTCTGACTCTTTGTGACCCTATGAGCCTACCAGTATCCTCTGTTCATGGAATATCCCAGGCAAGAATCCTAGAGTGGATTGCCATTTCCTCCTTCATGGAATCTTCCCAACTAAGGGATCAAATCTTTGTCTTCTGCAATGCCAGCAGATTCTTGACTGCTGAGCAACCAGGGAAGTCCATGTAGAAGGTTGGGTAGCATGACTGTAGGTTTTCAACTTTTTTTTTGGATTTGCTTTTATATGTTTTACATGTTGGACTGCTGTATGAACTTAATTCAGGGCAGGCATTGGTAATTTACTTCTCTTTACACAAAGATTTATGGGCAAGTTTTCTCTAACAATTCAGGAAAATAAGGATAATCTATGGTTTTTCCTGTGGTCATGTATGGATGTGAGAGTTGGACTGTGAAGAAGGCCGAGCACCGAATAATTGATGCTTTTGAACTGTGGTGTTGGAGAAGACTCTTGAGAGTCCCTTGGATACAGGGAGATCCAACCAGTCCATCCTAAAAGAGATCAGTTCTGGGTGTTCATTGGAAGGACTGATGTTGAAGCTGAAACTCCCATACTTTGGTCACCTGATGCAAAGAGCTGACTCTTTTGAAAAGACTCTGATTCTGGCAAAGATTGAAGCAGAAAGAAAAGGAAACAACAGAGGATGAGATGGTTGGATGGCATCACTCACTCAATGGACATGGGTTTGGGTAACCTCCAGCAGTTGGTGATGAACAGTGAGGCCTGGCGTGCTGCAGTTCATGGGGTCGCAAAGAGTTGGACATGACTGAGTGACTGAACTGAACTGAACTGAACTGAGAAAAGAATAGCCTTAATTCTTTTACCAGGCAAAGAGTGGGCTAATGTCCTGAAGACCATGTGACCCACCCTGGAGAGGGCAGTGAAGAGTTTTATACAGTTTAAGAGCAGGTGTGATCAGCTCATTAGACAGCTCTTGGATTGTTGGAGTCAAGATGAAGTTTCAAGCATCATCAACTCTTCTGGTTTCAACCAGTCTAGGGTCTGTGTTCTTGTGGTCAGCAGTTTTCATCTTTCTGTAAAAACAACTTAGGAATATGTGTCAGACTTCTTTTAATCTATATCTTTCATGAAACTGGGAGTTCGGTTATTCTGTTATATGGCAGAATTATAGTCTAAATTGTTACCAGTTCCTTAGCCCAACAGCTATTCTTTGTTTCTACATCTTCACCTTTCTCAGTCATTAACTCTTGAGTCAGCATTTTACTTTCAAAGACAAGGACATGGGAGCTTGTCCACAGTTTAAAGAGTTATAGCGGGCTCTGAAATAAATAATCTGTCAGTTACCTTAACTGTGATTGCAACCCCTTCTCTCCCTGGACTCTAGACCAGTTCTGAAGATGTAAAATGTTGTTATCAAGGATGTGTGTAATTGCATATCTGCCGGTACATTACCCCAGTCCTACACTTGCCATTCTGCACTGCCTTTAACCTGTTTATACACTATGTTTCTACTTTGAGATTCAAAATAACATGTGTTCCTCTTGCAACATTTATCTTCCTTTTCATGAAAGAAAATAACACTGATAAGAACCAAGGACAGTATCAGAGATAAAGCAGCTTTAGCAGGAACAGGCAAGCAGTGCTTCTGGGCCACTAGAAGGAGGGCAGAATGAGTCATGATGAGTCTTTTCAATCGCTCAGAACTTATCTCTTGTACAGAGAGAACTGGAGGTTCCATTGCCAAAGAGCAAATATCAAGATATTCTCTATGGCATGCTGTGGGGATTTGTTTCCACTTTTTGCCAATGGCCTCTCCAGGTGAACACTTAAGGTTACACACTTGACTTACTTCTGTGGACTGTGTGTGTATCTCCCTACTCCTCTGCCCTTTTGCCATTTCCCAGTTTAAGTAGCAACAGTGACTCAGTGAAGCAAATTGCTTCACTTGAAAATGAAAATATCACTCATATATTAAAACACAAGCATTCACTCTCTGAAAACTGAGACATAGACTGGAGTTGGAGAGGAGATTAAAAAATATAGGAATGTCTTAAGTTACAGAGAAAAAAAATGTCCTGACTTTTGAAAGCCTAATCACATGGGGATGGGGAGGGCGTTGGATGGGGTGTCAGAAAGGGATCTTGGAAGAAGGAGGAGGTAAAACATATTCTGGGAAATGGAAAGGAAAGCATGTTTTTCATGAAGACTTCAAAGAAGAAGGCCCATCAGTTCTTGAATGAGCCCACTAACCATAGATGGAACAGAGGAGTGGGGAGGGGCATTCTGGGTGCTCTCTGTGACCAGGGGGCTCTGTGAAAATCATTTTTCTGGTACCTGCTCCCACTGGGCTAGGCTTCTAACACGCCCCAGTGATTGGAGCTGCCATTCAGTACCTGCACTGCCTGGCAATTCTGTCTCCTTCAGATCAAATTATGGGTACTTACTCACTCAGTCGCATTTGACTCTCGGCAATAGCGTGCACAGTACTCACCAGTCTCCTCTGTCCATGGCATTTTCCAGGCAAAAATACTGGAATGAGTTGCCATTTCCTTCACCAGGGGATCTTCCTGACCCAGGGATCAAACCTATGTCTCTCACATCTCCTGCATTGGCAGGTGGGTTATTTACCACTTCACAACCTGGAAAGACCTCAGTTCAAATTACTTTTCACTTAACAAGGAAAAAGATTGAAATGTGGGCAAATGCTTAGATAAAATGAATTATGCTGATATTTGGGGCAGCATAATTTACTTATTTACTTATTTACAAAAAGTAAAATTTACAAAATTTTACTTATTTACAAAAAGTACATCCTCTCTTTGGGAGGTATGTTAAAATAGAGTTGAATTACCTAAGGATACAATACCAGACAACATTACCTGCCTCCTGAGAAACCTGTATGCAGGAAAAGAAGCAACAGTTAGAACAGTGCATGGTACAACAAACTGGTTCAAAATTCGGAAAGGAGTATGTCAAGGCTCCTGCTTGTTTTAACTTACATGCAGGGTACATCATGTGAAATCCTGGGCTGGATGAATCACAAGATGAAATCAAGATTGCCATCAGAAATATCAACAGCCTCAGATATGCAGATGATACCACTCTAATGGCAAAAAGTGAAGAACAAAAGAGCCTCTTAAAGAGGGTGAAAGAGGAGAATGGAAAAGCTGGTTTAAAACTCGGTGTTCAAAAAATGAAGATCATGACATCCAGTCCCAAAATCTCATGGCAAATTGGTGGGGAAAATATGGAAACAGTGTCAGATTTCATTTTCTTGGGCTCCAAAATCAATGCAGATGGGGACTGCAGACACAAAATTAAAAGACACTTGCTTCTTGGAAGAATAGCAATGACACACCTAGACAGTGTATTAAAAGGCAGAGACATCAGTTTGCCAACAAAGCTCCATATAATCAAAGCTATCTTTTTTTCCAGTGGTCATATGTAGATGTGAGTTGGATCATAAAGAAGACTGAGCGCCAAAGAATTGATGCTTTCAAACTGTGATGTTGAGAAGACTCTTGCGAGTCCCTTGGACTGCAAGGAGATAAAACCAGTCCATCCTAAAGGAAATCAACCCTGAATATTCATTGGAAGGACTGATGCTGAAGCTGAAGCTCCAATACTTTAGCCATCTCATGTGAAGAGCTGACTCATTGGAAAAGATCCTGATGCTGGGAAATGTTGAGGGCAAGAGGAGAAGGAGGTGACAGAGAATGAAATAGTTAGATGGCATCACTAACCCAATGGACATGAGTTTGAGCAAACTCCAGGAGATAGTGAAGGACAAGGAGTCTGGCATGCTGTAGTTCACGGGGTCACAAAGAGTCAGATATGACTTAATGACTGAACAACAACATTTTGCTTCACAAGTAATGTTATCACTATGTGCAAACAAGCCAGAGACATCTCTTTGAAGTATTGACTGACTTATAATTTCTTTTTTNATAGATGTGAGTTGGATCATAAAGAAGACTGAGTGCCAAAGAATTGATGCTTTCAAACTGTGATGTCGAGAAGACTCTTGCGAGTCCCTTGGACTGCAAGGAGATAAAACCAGTCCATCCTAAAGGAAATCAACCCTGAATATTCATTGGAAGGACTGATGCTGAAGCTGAAGCTCCAATACTTTAGCCATCTCATGTGAAGAGCTGACTCATTGGAAAAGATCCTGATGCTGGGAAATGTTGAGGGCAAGAGGAGAAGGAGGTGACAGAGAATGAAATAGTTAGATGGCATCACTAACCCAATGGACATGAGTTTGAGCAAACTCCAGGAGATAGTGAAGGACAAGGAGTCTGGCATGCTGTAGTTCACGGGGTCACAAAGAGTCAGATATGACTTAATGACTGAACAACAACATTTTGCTTCACAAGTAATGTTATCACTATGTGCAAACAAACCAGAGACATCTCTTTGAAGTATTGACTGACTTATAATTTCTTTTTTTTTTTTTTGGTCTCAAAAGCAGCCTAGATCACCATTTGTTGACTTTGGTAATTAAATTCAGAATGAAAAAATATGTGGAAATAAACTACAAATTTGCTGTATTTACTTAGAGAAGCTTAGAATCTGGTGCATACACTTGTGGTCATTTTTCCAGTTGCATTATTTAAAATAAACTTATTTTTTAATACAGCATTGGAAGCAAGAATTCAGAACAAGAATTAAGAATATTCCCTCATAATATATGCAATAAATACAACAGGTTAAGATTTAATTTTAAGTAAAGCAAAAATTGAAGTGTTTAAACTGACCAAAACTATAAATCTTGTTCCACCTAGTGTATATTTATTTCTTTTTATTATGTTTCTGAATTTTATTTATTCATTTTTGGCTGTGCAGGATCTTCCTTGCTGTGCAGGCTTTTCTCAGCTTGCAGTTAGCAGGGGTTACTCTTTGCTGCAGATTCCTTGGTGACTCAGACAGTAAAGCATCTGCCTCTAATACAGGACACTCGGGTTCGATCCCTGGGTCGGGAAGATCCCCTGGAGAAGGAAATGGCAACCCACTCCAGCACTCTTCCCTAGAAAATTCCAAGGATGGAAGAGCCTGGTGGGCTACAGTCCATGGGGTCGCAAAGAGTTGGACACGACTGAGCGACTTCACTGATTGACTGATTCTTTGCTACAGTGCTCGGGCTTCTCCTCGAGGTGGTTTCTCTTCCTGTGGAGCGCGGGCTCTAGGTTTTGCAGGCTTCGGTACTTGCAGCATGTGGGCTCAGTAGTTGCAGTCCTCAGGGTCTGAAGCACTAGCTCAATAGCTGTGGTACACCATCTTAGCTGCTCCTCAGCCTGTGGGATCTTCCTGGACCAAGGGTCAAACCCAGGTCTCCTGCATTGGCAGGCAGATTCTTAACCACTGAGCCACCAGGAGAAACCAAGCCCTCCCCATCCCAGTGTATTTAAAATAGAGTCAGTGTTATTAAAAAAAGTGAAGTCTCTATAACCTATAATCAGGCTTTCATATGCAAATGTATTTCCTGATGAATTGTAAAGCTTGGATTCTTAGGTCAGTGTTCTACATGACAACCAGATTAGTTTTAAACATTGTTAATTCACTATTGATCACAGCTAACCTCCTTTAGCACCAGGTGGAGAAACTCCTTTCAAATAATTTATGAGTATTCATGTCCAGTATGAACTTTCAAAGAGTCNCAGATATGACTTAATGACTGAACAACAACATTTTGCTTCACAAGTAATGTTATCACTATGTGCAAACAAGCCAGAGACATCTCTTTGAAGTATTGACTGACTTATAATTTCTTTTTTCTTTTTTTTGGTCTCAAAAGCAGCCTAGATCACCATTTGTTGAATTTGGTAATTAAATTCAGAATGAAAACATATGTGGAAATAAACTACAAATTTGCTGTATTTACTTAGAGAAGCTTAGAATCTGATGCATACACTGTTGTGGTCATTTTTCCAGTTGCATTATTTAAAATAAACTTCTCTTATTTTTTAGTACAGCATTGGAAGCAAGAATTCAGAACAAGAATTAAGAATATTCCCTCATAATATATGCAGTGAATACAACAGGTTAAGATTTAATTTTAAGCAAAGCAAAAATTGAAGTGTTTAAACTGACCAAAAATATAAATCTTGTTCCACCTAGTGTATATTTATTTCTTTTTATTATGTTTCCGAATTTTATTTATTCATTTTTGGCTGTGCAGGATCTTCCTTGCTGTGCAGGCTTTTCTCAGCTTGCAGTTAGCAGGGGCTACTCTTTGCTGCAGATTCCTTGGTGACTCAGACAGTAAAGCGTCTGCCTCTAATACAGGACACTCGGGTTTGATCCCTGGGTCGCGAAGATCCCCTGGAGAAGGAAATGGCAACCCACTTCAGTACTCTTCCCTAGAAAATTCCAAGGATGGAAGAGCCTGGTGGGCTACAGTCCATGGGGTCGCAAAGAGTTGGACACGACTGAGCGACTTCACTGATTGACTGATTCTTTGCTACAGTGCTCGGGCTTCTCCTCGAGGTGGTTTCTCTTCCTGTGGAGCGCGGGCTCTAGGTTTTGCAGGCTTCAGTACTTGCAGCATGTGGGCTCAGTAGTTGCAGTCCTCAGGGTCTGGAGCACCAGCTCAGTAGCTGTGGTACACCATCTTAGCTGTTCCTCAGCCTGTGGGATCTTCCTGAACCAACGATCAAACCCAGGTCTCCTGCATTGGCAGGCAGATTCTTAAACACTGAGCCACCAGGAGAAACCAAGCCCTCCCCCCACCCCAGTGTATTTAAAATAAAGTCAGTGCTATTAAAAAAAAAAAAAAAGAAGTCTCTATAACCTATAATCAGGCTTTCATATGCAAATGTCTTTCCTGATGAATTGTAAGGCTTGGATTCTTAGGTCAGTGTTCTACATGACAACCAGATTAGTTTTAAACACTGTTAATTCACTGTTGATCACAGCTAACCTCCTTTGGCACCAGGTGGAGAAACTCCTTTCAAATAATTTATGAGTATTCATGTCCAGTATGAACTTTCAAAGAGTCCTTATTCTTCAGTTTTTATGTTTGAACAGCTTATATTCAATGTGCCATATATGCGTCCCACCCTATTATTCATAGTTCGTCCTTAGGGCTTTCATCTTATTTGTTCTGTGAATAGTCGCTTTCACGAAGATGGATGGGAATTTATTTACTTTGGATCTTTTCTTTTCCAATGTGTATCTTTAAGGCCATGTCTTTTTGTGGATNCCTTATTCTTCAGTTTTTATGTTTGAACAGCTTATATTCAATGTGCCATATATGCGTCCCACCCTATTATTCATAGTTCGTCCTTAGGGCTTTCATCTTATTTGTTCTGTGAATAGTCGCTTTCACGAAGATGGATGGGAATTTATTTACTTTGGATCTTTTCTTTTCCAATGTGTATCTTTAAGGCCATGTCTTTTTGTGGATGAGTTTTTCATCTGCCTCCTAAGCAAGGCCCTCTTCAGTAGAGAACAGCACTGCAGGATTTTGTTTTCCACGTGAAGGTGGTGTTTCCCTGACACTCAACTGCAGTGGTGCAGTCACTGCAGCCTTTCCTTGGACCATCGTGTGTGTCCCTGTTCATTGTATCTGACTCATTGAGACCCCATGGACTATAGCCCACCAGACTCCTCTGTCCCTGGGATTTTCCAGACAAGAATACTGGAGTGGGTTCTCATTTCCACTTCCAAAGGATCTTCCAGACCCTAGAATTAAGCCTCCATCTCCTGCATTGACAGGTGGATTTTTTACCCTGCAGCACCTGGGAGGCCCCTTCCTTCAACCATAAGACACTAATTATCTATGTATACTTTAAGTTCCTGCCACGATAAGGTAGCTTAAGAAATTGAATCCTCATAATTAAAAACTAATATTCACTATGATACATGAAATCTTTCCCTCTAAAATACCCTTGTGTATTTTACTCTTGTAACTATTCTTTAATTAATAGTAGTGGTCATACAAAAATTCATAGCAAATTAACATTATATTAAAAAATCTTGCAAAAAGATATATCATTTTAGGAGTTAAAATGACATGGATTACCGCTTAAATCACTGGAATAGTTGTGAATGAGAAAAGTTAAAAATAAAACATGAGATAATTGTATAGAATAATGAAAAAGCAAAGGCTATAAAAGTATCCCAAACTTCTTTTTGAATTTATGTCTTTATTTTTCATGTAAAGGCACCTTTAAAAAAATATAGCAGTGTGTACACGTGAATCCCAAACTCCCAATCTATCCCTCTGCGCTCCAAACTTTTCCCTTGGTAACCTTAAGTTCATTCTCTCTAAGTTTTTATGTTTCTGTTTTGTAAATAAGTTCATTTGTATCATTTTTTAAAAACGATTCCATGTATAAGCGATATAACATGATACTTGTCTGATTTACTTCACTTTACTATGATAATCTGATAACCTCCAGGTTCATCAATGTTGTTGCAAATAACATTATTTCTTCCTTTTTGATGGCTTAGTATATTCTAGTGTGTCAATGCACCATATCTTCTTTATCCATTCCTCTGTTGATGGACTTGATGTCTCTTCCATGTCTTGGCTATTGTAAACAGTACAGCAATGAACACATTTTAAAAAATATTTTTCTCTGGATATATACCCCAAAGTGGGATTGCTAAATCATATGGTGGCTCTCTAAAGTATTCCAAACTTAAAGGAAATATTTTATATAAAGTTCTTAAATATTAAATGTTCTGAATTTTATACTATAATATTTTATGGTAAAATTAATATGTAGGTGTGTCTGCTTCTGCTTTAGCAATCATTAAGATTAATGTCATTATCACTATATATATGTCTAAAACAAAAAATCTGGGAATAATTCTTTCCTTCAAAATGGGCTGTATTTTTCATGTTCATCACTTTTCTGGTGTGTTGATTTTCACCTTTTGAGGCTTCTACAATCCTCCCACCACAGAGAGGGTCTAGGTCAGCATATCTCAACCACCACTGTATCTCCGCCTCTGCTAACCATCTTAGGCATAAAAGCCTCTGGGTAGAAACCTTATCCTGCTGTGCTTACATTTCTCACTCTCTTACTCAGTCATCACTTTCTGAATTGTAGGGACCATGTTTTGTTCATAAGTCTATTCCCTGTGGCTAGGAACATTTTGTTTAAACAAGCAAACAAAAAAATCTGCCATAATATCATTAACATATCTGTTGAGGTCAGAATGGGAAAAAAAGATAAACAATTTCCAAATCAACTGAGTAGGAGACTGTGTTCATTTCCAGCATAAGATTAACTGGAGTAAAATAAATTGGTTTTCCGATCTGGTTTTCATTCTAATATAAAGTGACTAACTGGACTGAAGTGAGCTTAGAAGGCAGCAGTCTCACTGAGGGTGTGTAATCTGTGAGTGACAATACATTGTTAGCAGCTTGGAGTGAAAACGGGGGAGAAATATGATGAAAATTTGATGGAAAGGAAGAGGAAGAGGAAATTTGATTTTTGCTTTTGTAGTTTGTATGTTTTTAATGATTCTGCACAATTTCTTACTCTCTGGGAAAGACATATTCTCACTGAGGGTCTGGAGTAAGCGTCGTGCCTTTGTGTAAAATCAGTTTGCTGTGAATGTAAAATCTTAAGACGTTGAATCTCCCTCTCAACTACTACCTCTCAATTACTTTGGCTTTCACCAGTGAGAGCCAAATTTTATTTTGGAATGTTTCCAACGTTTTATGGAGGTATCCTACTAGAGTGCTTCCCTGGGGACTCACCGGTAAAGAATCCTCTTGCAGCACAGGAGACAGAGGAGATGTGAGTTCAATCCTGGGGTCAGGAAGATTGCCGGGAGAAGGAAATAGCAACCCACTCCAGTGTTCTTGCCTGGAGAATCCCATGAATAGAGGTGCCTGGAGGGCTGCGGTCCTTTGAGTGGCAAAGAACCAGAAACAACTGAACACCACCACAGTACTGGGGAATCAATACATTTTCTCACACTAGACCATCTGTCCTATGTAAAATTTAAAAAATTTGTTAGCTAGGCTTATCAACCATGGCAAACAATTAATATAGTACACACAGAGTCGCATAAGTTAATTCTCAAAATGCAAGACACTCGGGATTCAGGAAACACACTTCACATTTCTCTTCCTGAGGCACATTCATCTACACACTTTCCAAATTGATCCTGGGTTTCACTTGAATACACATTTGGATATTGATTGTGTTCCTCAAACCAAACATTGGGGATTTAAGCTAATGATTCAGGATGGTTGAGCTGATCATAGACTTAAATGTAAGCCCTAAAACTATAAAACTTTTAGGAGAAAAGTTTCCTTATAATATTTAGAAAAAAATTTACAAGAAAATCTTCCTTACGATATTTTTTGTTAGGTCTGAAATCAGAAACTATTAAAGAAAAACAGTGATAAGGGAAATCTAATAAAAACTAATGAATATTGCTTCTCAAAAGACAGTTAAGAAACATAAAAGGCAAACTNGGATGGTTGAGCTGATCATAGACTTAAATGTAAGCCCTAAAACTATAAAACTTTTAGGAGAAAAGTTTCCTTATAATATTTAGAAAAAAATTTACAAGAAAATCTTCCTTACGATATTTTTTGTTAGGTCTGAAATCAGAAACTATTAAAGAAAAACAGTGATAAGGGAAATCTAATAAAAACTAATGAATATTGCTTCTCAAAAGACAGTTAAGAAACATAAAAGGCAAACTACAGTCTTAGATAAAATATTGGCAAAAAATATATCTGATAAAAGACTTATACACTTATCCATTGTATATCCAGAATATACAACATATTCTTCCGACTCAATAGTAAGATGAATGCTGTTGCTGCTGCTGCTAAGTCGCGTCAGTCATGTACAACTCTGTGCGACCCCACCAGGACCCCATAGANTGGAATAGTGGACATTTGTGGTTTATAACACCAGATATTTTGGTTCCTTCCTGAAGTCGCCCTGTCTGAGGAAAGATTATAAAGTTTGACTCAAGAGAACTCAAAAGCAGTCATGAAATGATACAGCAGGGGAATATGGACAGGGATGCTGTGTGTTATTTCTGGATAAGAGTGTTAAGAGTAGCATGTGTCTATCATGCATTTTTCCTTCTCCATGTAGAAGCTGCTCTGTTAGAGTGGAATCTCAGGAAAAGATGATGTGGAATCTCAGCTAACTCAAGATGTGTATGTAACTCAAAACAGATTTTAAGCACTCACATTTTGTGATCATTAGTTACCGCACCTCAATCTAGCCTCTTATCTGATAGATAGTGCAAATTTAATCAACCTAATAAATTCTTTCACCCCAGATTCATGAACTGCAAACTTAGAACACCATCTACAATATATCACATAAAGTATTACTGTGATAACTTAGTTTATGTATCAGTTCAAGAACAATTGCTAAGTATGGATATTGCATAAATATGAAGAACTCATCCTCACCAATAATTAGTTCTTAATTTAAGTATTTTAATCTATGCTATTAACTTTATGAAAATATAAGTTTAATTA
>SJYS01024360.1:103142-115164 GCA_006410695.1 Philantomba maxwellii
CCATCTGTGTGTCTTCTTTGGAGAAATGTTTAGTTCTTTCCTCATTTTTTGATTAGGTCATTTATTTTTCTGGTATTAAATCAGGGTTTAGTGATATATAGTGCTCATTTTATTTTTGTATTTTAAACCATGTCTACAATGTTATGTGATCAAAATCCTTGGACCAAAATGCATTTCAGTTGTAAAAAATTAATATATGACCTAATTTTGATCTCTTTTATAATTTTGGCCCTATATTCTATTTTGCATATAGTTAAAAATGCACCTCTTCATAATCACAAGTCCATCCAGAAATAGGCTGTCTATAGATTCTAAGAGGTTTAAATAATGTTCTGTTATTAGATAAATATTTATTTATTTACTTATCATTTATTTTGTTCTGCTGGACAAACAAAGTATTTGTTAGAATCTCAAGCTTTGCATTAGAAATCTTAGATTTCAATGCTATTTCAATCATGCAGTGAATTCCTCTGCCTTAAACATCACTATTAACTTCTTTGAAGTCTAATTAGCCTCTGTGTATTAACATCCAAGGCTGAATGTCCAGGAATATTTACAGAAACCCTCGGTCTTACCGAGGCAGCAAGGTTCAAAGGATAGAGGAGAGAAACAGACATCGCTGGAGCTCTTGTTTCTTGAGAAGCCTAAATCCCTCAAGCAGAGATTCTAAATGTCCCTTTCACTCTTGTTGGGATTAATTTTAGATTGGCACACTGTGGTGTGGCCACCACTGAGATACAAATTAATGGATGCAATAAATATTTATGACTCTTTCCTCACTTAGAACTTCCTAATGGTTGGAGATGTTTACTCTTGCCTCCATCATAAAATTATATTTCCCTTACTTCTGTGATATCACATTCTCCTTATATTCTTCCTGCATCTCTGTTTTTTTTTTTTTTTTTTTTCTCTTCTCTATATGCTTCTTCTTACTTGTTACCTGACATCTAATCATTAGACTGAATCAGGGCTCAATCAAGGTCTGTCTTTATTTTTCCCTCTTCTTTGTCCATGTAAATGACCTCATTCTTTGCCAGTATATTAACTGTTTATTTGACTACTACCTCTCCTGTGAACTTAAGGTCTATATGTTCAGTGTTTTTCCAAGACTGCAACTCAGAGCAATTGCATGAACCAAAATGGTGAAGCTCATTCTTGAAGTTTAGTTCTTTATTACAGCCTGTTTATAATCAATCCTGTCCCCACCTTGCCTTCAAATGTGCTTATGTTTCTCTTTCCAACTTTGCTTAACCTCAGATCTTTGTTTGATTTTCTCCTGCTAAGGTCTCTTCCTCTAGTAGGAAGATTGAACTTATANGAGCAATTGCATGAACCAAAATGGTGAAGCTCATTCTTGAAGTTTAGTTCTTTATTACAGCCTGTTTATAATCAATCCTGTCCCCACCTTGCCTTCAAATGTGCTTATGTTTCTCTTTCCAACTTTGCTTAACCTCAGATCTTTGTTTGATTTTCTCCTGCTAAGGTCTCTTCCTCTAGTAGGAAGATTGAACTTATATTACAAATCCAATCTGCAACACATCTATTTGTTCAGTTCAGTTCAGTTCAGTCACTCAGTCATGTCCAATTCTTTGCGATCCCATGAATCGCAGCACGCCAAGCCTCCCTGTCCATCACCAATTCCAGGAGTTCACTCAGACTCGTGTTCATCGAGTCAGTGATGCCATCCAGCCATCTCATCCTCTGTCGTCCCCTTCTCCTCCTGCCCCCAATCCCTCCCAGCATCAGAGCCTTTTCCAATGAGTCAACTCTTCGCATGAGGTGGCCAAAGTACTGGAGTTTCAGCTTTAGCATCTATTTGTTCACAACTACTTAAAAAGTAAAATCCAAATTTCTTAATTTATCAAATCTCAATTATTTAATTGACAAAATTCCCTGTTGGCTCAACTGTAAAGAATCTGTCTGGAATCCAGGAGGTGTGGGTTAGATCCCTGGGTTGGAAAGATGCCCTGGAGAAGAAATGGCAACCCACTCCAGCGTTCTTTCCTAGAAAATCCCATGGGCAGAGGAAGCTGGCAGGGTGCAGTCCATGGGTTGCAAAGAGTCAGACACAACTGATCAACTAACCAGCAACAACAATTATTTAATTCTCATGCAACTTTTCATCTTTCTCCTCATGTTCATGATGATCTAGCCAAGTATTTTATTCTGATCTCCTCTAAATCAACAAGCTCTACTTTACTCCCTTCTCCTATTAGCTGTCTCTTGCTCATCTTTAAAGTTGCAACAAAATGTCTTTTCCCTTGAGAAAACACTGTTGCTGCTGCTAAGTTGCTTCAGTTGCCGTATCAGACTCTGTGCAGCCCCATAGACGGCAGCCCATCAGGCTCCCCCGTCCCTGGGATTCTCCAGGCAAGAACACTGGAGTGGGTTGCCATTTCCTTCTCCAATGCATGAAAGTGAAAAGTGAAAGTGAAGTTGCTCAGTCGTGTCCAAGTCTTAGCTACCCCATGGACTGCAGCCTACCAGGCTCCCCCATCCATGGGATTTTCCAGGTAAGAGTACTGGAGTGGGGTGCCATTGCCTTCTCCTACTGCACCTGTAATCCTAATTAGATCTTTTCTTTTCCTCCATATGTTTGTATTTTGACGTTTCCTTCATCAAGTGCCATGCTTTGTATTTATACATGCATTTGGGTTTATGTCATACCAATCCCCACCTTTACTAAGCTTCCTGAGTCTTAACTGGTCAGAGACCAGTTTCTCTGTTCAAAATCTGGTGCATATATAAGTTTCTGATATTAGAGATGAAGATGATAACACTTGATTCATTGAGTATACGTAAAATTAGATGTTTGAGTGTCTAGCAAAGCTGTCATATCATAAGCCTTTTATAACTCTATGTATTTATGAGGAATAGCCCTGTGCCAAGGCATTCACTTTTTAAAAATAGAGGCAATTATTTCAGAAGGGTGAAAACATGAATTTCAAGCCGCTCTGCCAGTTTCCAAAGCTTGGCTTTGCTAACTTTAGCTGTGCCTTTGTGGGGACATTACTCTGCAACTCTCTGTCTTCATTTCCTTAGTTTAAAAACAGAAATAACAGTTTCTGATACATTCCTATATTTAAGGTACATAGTGGGCTTCCCAAGTAGCTCAGTGGTAAATAATACACCTGCCAATGTAGGAGCCACAGGAGACGTGGGTTTGATCCCTCAAGGAGGAAGATCCCCTGGAGGAGGAAATGGCAACCCATTCCAGTATTCTTGCCTGGGAAATCCAATGGACAGAGGAGCCTGGAGGGCTACAGTCAGACACAGTTGAGCATAGCACATACACACACACACATGGTACATGGTACAGTGAATGATACATATGTATTGAGAAGTCAATATACATCAATTTTATTATATTTATGAATTATTTTGCCTGTTTAACAAATATTTAGAAACTTTTATTCTATGAATATTGTCAGTTCTTAAACTGTTCTGAAGACTTTCCATTTTCTCTCTGCACTTTTCCTCTAACTCTCTTGTTTTATGCTAAAGTTTTTTTCCATCCATGATAGTAATTTAGGTTTCCTTTTTCCTGCACAGACCTCTCAGGTTTTTTGCTAACAGTTTTTTGCAGTGAAATTCTCAGAATGAATTATGACTTCATTTGATTCTCTCCAGAATGTCATTGTTTGGCTCAGCAAAATGTGTCTGGTTCTTCTTGAGGCACTTTGAAATCTCTGCTGCTTAAATCTTTCTACTGTTCTAGGACCTTAATCCTGTCAACTCATTTAAAAGTCTCTCCCTTAGTCTGAAAATATCTTACAAAATTACAGCTCAGGTTTCTAAAATTGCATTAATTTGCTGGTGTTGAACTGCGGAGATTCCTAGGCCAAGTTCATCCCACACACAGACCTCGGATGCCATCAGGGTCCATCCTGACAGGTGTCTTTGTCTTCCTCTCCCACTCGTTACACTTCCTTTGCAGAAAATGGCATCTTAATCAGCATCTGCTAAGTGCACTCTTTCAAGTCACTTTCTTACGCCCACCTTTTCTGTTCAATCTAGAATACTGAAATTAACATCCTTCCTCCCCATATTCTTAGTCCTCTTCAGTTTTTAAAACTATAATTTTCAACTCATATCCACATCATAGGAATCTAGTAAAATTGAAATGTGGTTATTAATTGAAAAAAAAACTTTAGTATCTACTTTTGGGCTTCCCCGATTTTCCTATGGTTAAGAATTCTCCTTGCTTGTGCAGCGGACACAGTTTGATCTCTGGTTCAAGAAAATTCCACATGCTGCAGGGCAACTGACTGAGTCTGTGCTCCTGAGCCTGCAAGCTACAACTACTGAGGCTGTGTGCCACACTGCTGAAGCCCGCAATCCGCAGAGCCCATATTCCCCAAGAAGAGAAGTCACCACAATGAGAATGCAGCTGGAGAGTAGCCCCCACTCTCTGTAACTAAAGAAAGACTGTGTGCAGCAAGAAAGACCCAGGACAGACAAAATTACATAAGCAAAATTTTTAAAAATTCTAAAAATAAATAATTAAACATATATACATATATATACACACATTNAGCCCATATTCCCCAAGAAGAGAAGTCACCACAATGAGAATGCAGCTGGAGAGTAGCCCCCACTCTCTGTAACTAAAGAAAGACTGTGTGCAGCAAGAAAGACCCAGGACAGACAAAATTACATAAGCAAAATTTTTAAAAATTCTAAAAATAAATAATTAAACATATATACATATATATACACACATTAAAATTCTACCTTTGAAAAAAATATGTCTACTTCTGCCCCAAATCTTGAGAGTTTATCCAGCTTTCATTTAGAAATAAGCATTATTCCTTGATTAGATAGTGCAGTGGTCATGCAAGATATCTCTATTGCATGTAATATCTCTAGACTATATGTAATGAATTTATTTTTTAAGATTTAAGGACATAGTCTTCTTTTGTAGGTATTTTTTCAAGATCTCATGTCTATTTCTATTAATTAAAGACAAAAGACACTGAATATATATACACATGAAAATACTTTTGATNAGCCCATATTCCCCAAGAAGAGAAGTCACCACAATGAGAATGCAGCTGGAGAGTAGCCCCCACTCTCTGCAACTAAAGAAAGCCTGTGTGCAGCAAGAAAGATCCAGTGCAGACAAAAATAAATAAGCAAAATTTTTAAAAAGTCTAAAATAAATAATTGAACATATATACATATATACATTAAAATTCTACCTTTAAAATAAAAGTCTACTTCTACCCCAAATCTTAAGAGTTTATCCAGCCTTCATTGAGAAATAAGTGTTATTCCTTGATTAGATAGTGTAATGATCACACAAGATATCTCTATTGCATGTAATATCTCTAGACTATATGTAATTAATTTATTTTTTAAGATTTAAGGACATAGTCTTCTTTTGTAGGTATTTTTTCAAGATCTCATATGTCTATTTCTATTAATTGAAGACAAAAGACACTGAATATACATACACATGAAAATACTTTTACTACTATCCCTTATTGTTACAGCATTTACAGTTCTTTGTGTACTTACATGAATATTGAGTCTTGAGTAACTNTACCTTTGAAAAAAATATGTCTACTTCTGCCCCAAATCTTGAGAGTTTATCCAGCTTTCATTTAGAAATAAGCATTATTCCTTGATTAGATAGTGCAGTGGTCATGCAAGATATCTCTATTGCATGTAATATCTCTAGACTATATGTAATGAATTTATTTTTTAAGATTTAAGGACATAGTCTTCTTTTGTAGGTATTTTTTCAAGATCTCATGTCTATTTCTATTAATTAAAGACAAAAGACACTGAATATATATACACATGAAAATACTTTTGATACTATCCCTTATTGTTACAGCATTTACAGTTCTTTGTGTACTTACATGAATATTGAGTCTTGAGTAACTGGCAATTTGCAAGTTACTTTACAAATATGCTTCCTTTTATTTTCACCATACCAAACTATTATAATTAAGTTTGTTTTTGCTTAAGAAACTAAGAATCAAAGTAGTTAATGTATCTAATCTTATAAAATGAATAAATTGAAAACCAGGTTTGAAAAATTTCTGCTGTCAAGTTTGTGGTAGGCACTATAGTGACTCCCACAGAAGTCCATATCCTAACCCCAGCACCTGTGGATGTGCTATATTGCACAGCAAATGGGGATTAATACCACTGATTGAATTTAGGTTGCTAATCAGCTAGACTTAATTTAGGGAAATTATCCTGGATAATTCAGGTGGGACTAGTGTACTCATAAGGGTCCTTAAAAGTAGACAAGAAAGTAATTTTATGTATATAAAAAGGACTCTACCTGTATAGCTGATATTGAGGACAGAAAGAATCCACTGACCAGGAATTCAGAGCTTCTTAAAGCTGGGAAAGACAAAGGAAAGGATTAGACCCCGGAGCCTCTAGAAGGAACATACCACCCAGCAGATGACATGACTTTAGGATTCTTGACCTCAGGCTTACACTAATATATGCGTATTCAACCCTTGGGTCAGGAAAATCCTCTGGAGGATGAAATGGCAACCCACTTCAGTATTCTTGCCTGGGAAATCTTGTGAACAGAAGTGCCTGAAGGGCTACAGTCCATGGGGTGGCAAAGTTTTGGACATGACTTAGCAACTGAGCACACACAGACACATACACATGCACACACACACACACGCACACACACACATTGCTTAAGCCAACACATTTGTGATGATTTGTTACAGCACCAGGAAGCTAACGTGAAGACTTCAGTTATTTGTAACTTTTGATTATCAAGGAAGGCCTATTTTAAAATGGCAAGAACTTAGAGATGATGAAATGCAGGGCTCTCATTCATCATGTGAGAAAAACAAAGAACAGAGATGCTAAAATCAGTTGTATCAACTTTTCTGATTGTTCCTATTGCCTTTTCAATTGAAATGTAAAACCAAACTTCATCAGAAGTAGCCTGCCTTTGATTTTCCTCGTCCTGCCTTTACAGGATGCTAGGGCTGTTACAGTGGATTGTTCCTTTTGATCAGCATATTTTCTTCTCTATGATCTATACTATCACTCTTATGTTCATGCAACATATCAGAGTGACCTACTGGTATATATAAGGAAGATAGTGAATACTGTTATACTATCNTCTGCTTCTGTTAGGTCCATACCATTTCTGTCCTTTATTGAGTTCATCTTTGCATGAAATGTTCCCTTGATATCTTTAATTTTCTTGAAGAGATCTCTAGTCTTTCTCATTCTATTGTCTTCCTCTATGTCTTTTCATTGATCACTGAGGAAGGCTATCTTATCTCTCCTTGTTATTCTTTGGAACTCTGCATTCAAATGGGTGTATCTTTCCTTTTCTCCTTTGTTTTTCATTTCTCTTCTTTTCACAGCTATTTGTAAGGGCTCCTGAGACAACCATTTTGCCTTTTTGCATTTCTTTTTCTTGGAGATGGTCTTGATCCCTGCTTCCTGTACAATGTCACATTCATCCATAGTTCATCAGGCACTCTGTCTAGCAGATCTCGTCCATTCAATCTATTTCTCACTTCCACTATATAATCATAAAGGATCTGATTTATGTCATACCTGAATTGTATAGTGGTTTTCCCTTCTTTCTTCAATTTAAGTCTGAATTTGGCAATAAGGAGTTCATTATCTAAGCCACAGTCAGCTCCTCATCTCATTTTTGCTAACTATATAGAGCTTTTCCATCTTTGACTGAAAAGAATGTAATCAGTCTGATTTCAATGTTGACCATCTGGTGATGTCCATGTGTAGAGTCTTCTTTTATGTTGTTGGAAGATGGTGTTTGCCATGACCAGTGCATTCTCTTGGCAAAACTCTATTCACCTTTGCCCTGCTTCATTCTGTACTCCAAGACCCCACATTTGCCTGATAATTCAGGTGTTTCTTGAATTCTTACTTTTGCATCCCAGTCCCCTATAATGAAAAGAACATCTTTTGGGGGTGTTAGTTCTAGAAGGTTTTGTAGGTCTTCAGAGAACCGTTCAACTTCAGCTTCNATGACCAGTGCATTCTCTTGGCAAAACTCTATTCACCTTTACCCTGCTTCATTCTGTACTCCAAGACCCCACATTTGCCTGATAATTCAGGTGTTTCTTGAATTCTTACTTTTGCATCCCAGTCCCCTATAATGAAAAGAACATCTTTTGGGGGTGTTAGTTCTAGAAGGTTTTGTAGGTCTTCAGAGAACCGTTCAACTTCAGCTTCTTCAGCATTATTGGTTGGGGCATAAACTTGGATTGCTGTGATATTGAATGGTTTGCCTTTGAAAAGAACAGAGATTATTCTATTGTTTTTAAGATTGCATCCAGGTACTGCATTTCGGACTCTTTTGTTGACTATAATGGCTACTCCATTTCTTCTAAGGGATTCTTGCCAATAGTAGTAGATATAATAGTTGTCTGAGTTAAATTCACCCATTTCAGTCCAATTTAGTTCACCAATTCCTAAAATGTTGACCTGCCATCTCCTGTTTGACCACTTCCAATTTGCCTTGATTCATGGACCTAACATTCCATGTTCCTATGCAATATTGCTCTTTACAGCATCAGACTTTACTTCCATAACCAGACACATCCACAGTTGAGTGTTGTTTTTTATTTGGCTCTGTCTCTTCATTATTTCTGGAGTTCTCTCTCCACTGATCTCCAATAGCATATTGGATATCCACCGACCTGGGGACTTCATCTTTCAGTGTTCTATCTTTTTGCCTTTTCTTACTGTCCATGGGATTCTCAAGGCAAGAATACTGAAGCGATTTGTCATTCCCTTCTCCGGTGGACCAAATTTTGTCAGAACTCTTTACCATGACCAATCTGTTTTGGGTGGCCCTACAGGGCATGGCTCATTTTTTCACTGAGTTAGACAAGGCTGTGGTCCATGTGATCAGATTGGTTAGTTTCCTGTGACTTTTGTTTTCAGTCTGTCTGTCCTCTGATGGAAAAGGATAAGAGGCTTATGGAAGCTTCTTGTTGGGAGAGACTGACAGGGAGAAACTGGGTCTTATTCTGATAGGCAGGGCCATCAGAACAATATTTAGTCCAATTTTCTGTTGATGGGCAGAGCTGTGTATCCTCCCTGCTATTTCTCTAAGGCCAAATTATGATGGAGGTGATGAAGATAATGGTGACCTCCTTCAAAAGATCCCATGCATGTACTGCCACACTCAGTTCCCCCAACCCTGAAGCAGGCCACAAGCACCCCATGCCACCCAAGACAGGTGGGCCATGGTAGAGAGTTCTGACAAAATTTGGCCCACTGGAGAAGGGACTGGCAAACCACTTCAGTATTCTTGCCTTGAGAACACCATGAACAGTAAGAAAAGGTAAAAAGATAGGACACTGAAAGATGAACTCCCCATGTTGGCAGGTGCCCAATATGCTATTGGAGATCAGTGGACAACTAACTCCAGAAAGAATGAAGAGATGGAGCCTAAGCAAAAACAGCATCCAGTTGTGGATGTGACTGGTGATGGAGGTAAAGTCTGATGCTGTAAAGAGCAATATTGCTGTAAAGAGCCTGGAATGTTAGGTCCATGATCAAGGCAAATTGGAAGTGATCAAACAAGAGATGGCAAGAGTGAACATCAACATTTTAGGAATCAGCAAAGTAAAATGAACTGGAATGTGTATATACTGTGGACAAGAACCACTTAGAAGAACTTGAGTAGCCTTCATAGACAACAAGAGTCTAAAATGCAGTACTTGGATGCAATCTTAAAAGTGACAGATTGATCTCTGTTCTTTTCCAAGGCAAATCATTCAATATCACAACAATCCAAGTCTATCACCTGACCAATAACGTAGACAAAGCTGAAGTTGAACAGTTCTCTGAAGAACTACAAGAACTTCTAGAACTAATACCCAAAAAAGATGTTTTGTTTTATTTTATTTTTTTCATAGTAAGGGACTGGAATACAAAGTAGAAAGTTAAGAAATACCTGGAGTAACAGGCAAATATGGTCTTGGAATACAGAATGAAGCAGGACAAAGGCTAACAGATATTGGCCAAGAGAACACACTTGTCATAGCAAACACTCTCTTCCAACAACACAAGATCAGGCTCTACACATGGACATCACCAGACGGTCAATACTGAAATCAGAATGGTTATATTCTTTGCAGCCAAAGATGGAGAAGCTCTAAACAGCAAAAACAAGACTGAGAGCTGACTATAGCTCAGATCATGAACTCCTTTTTGCCAAATTCAGACTTAAANCACCAGACGGTCAATACTGAAATCAGAATGGTTATATTCTTTGCAGCCAAAGATGGAGAAGCTCTAAACAGCAAAAACAAGACTGAGAGCTGACTATAGCTCAGATCATGAACTCCTTTTTGCCAAATTCAGACTTAAATTGTAGAAAGTAGGGAAAACCACAAGACTGTTCAAGTATGACCTAAACTAAATCCTTGAGACTATATAGTGGAAGTGACAAAGAGATTCAAGAAATTGGATCAGATAGACAGAGTTTGAAGAAATATGGATAGAGGTTCATGACATTGTACAGGAGACAGGAATCAAGACCATCTCCAAAAAAAATAAACATAAAAAGGAGAAATGATTGTCTGAGGAGACCTTACAAACAGCTGTGAAAAGAAGAGAAGCAAAAGGCCAGGCAGAAAAGGAAAGATATACTCATTTGAATGCAGAGTTCCAAAGAATAGTAAGGAGAGATAAGAAAGCCTTCCTCAGTGATCAATGCAAAGAAATAGAGGAAAACAATAGAATGAGAAAGACTGGAGATCTCTTCAAGAAAATTAGAGATTCCAAGGAAATTTTTCATGCAAAGATGGACACATTAAAGAACAGAAATGGTATGGACAGAAGCAGAAGATATTAATAAGAGGTGGCAAGAATATACAGAAGAAATATACAAAAAAGATCTTCATGACCCAGATAAACATGATGGTATGATCACTCACATAGAGCCAGACATCCTGGAATGGGAAGTGGCNTCCAAGGAAATTTTTCATGCAAAGATGGACACATTAAAGAACAGAAATGGTATGGACAGAAGCAGAAGATATTAATAAGAGGTGGCAAAAATATACAGAAGAAATATACAAAAAAGATCTTCATGACCCAGATAAACATGATGGTATGATCACTCACATAGAGCCAGACATCCTGGAATGGGAAGTGGCCTTAGGAAGCATCATTATGAACAAAACTGGTGGAGGTAATTGAATTCCACTTGAGTTATTTCAAATCCTAAAAGATGATGCTGTGAAAGTGCTACACTCAATATACCAGCAAATTTGGAAAACACAGCAGTGCCCATAGGACTGGAAAAGGTGAATTTTCATTCTAAGAAAACAATGCCAAATAATGCTCAAAGGCAATGCTAAATAATGCTAAAAGTACCACCCAATTGCACTCATCTCACACTCTAGAAAATAATGCTCAATATTTGTCAATCTAGGCTTCAACAGTATGTGAACTGTGAAATTCCAAATGTTCAAGTTGGATTTATAAAAAGCAGAGGAACCAGAGAGCAAATAGCCAACATCCCTTGGATCATCAAAAAAAGTGAGAGAGCTCCAAAAAAATCTACTTCTGCTTTATTGACTCTGCCAAAGCTTTTGACTGTGTAGATCACAACAAACTGTGGAAAATTCTTAAAGAGATGGGAATACCAGGCCACTTGACCTGCCTCCTGTGAAATCTGTATGCAGATCAAGAAGCAACAGCTAGAAGTGGACATGGAACAACACATGGTTCCAAATCAGGGAAGGAGTACGTCAAGGCTGTATATTGTCACCCTGCTTATTTAACTTATATGCAGAGTACATCATGAGTAACCCTGGACTGGATGAAGCACAAGCTGGAATCAAGATTGTCGAGAGAAATATCAATAACTTCAGATATGCATGTGACACCACTCTTATGGCACAAAGCAAAGAACTAAAGAGCCTCTTGATGAAGTTAAAATCAGTTCAGTTCAGTCGCTCAGTCATGTCCAACTCTTTGCGACCCCATGAATCGCAGAACGACAGGCCTCCCTGTTCATCACCATCTCCCGGAG
>SJYS01024360.1:123233-134281 GCA_006410695.1 Philantomba maxwellii
GGTCATCATTGCCATCTTTCTAAATTCCATATATATGTGTCAGTATACTGTATTGGTGTTTTTCTTTCTGGCTTACTTCACTTTGTATAATAGGTTCCAGTTTTACATATACACAATGGAGTATTACTCAGCCAACAACAGGTTTATTTTAAACAGATCAAGGATCATTATCTTTAACAATTAGATTTTCTCTTGATATAACTTTCTAGCTACCTTCCCCATTTTGTTCCTTTTGTGGAATTTAACATCAACTCGCTATTCCCTTATCCCTCATTCATTCATTTATTGATTCAAAAAAAATATACTGGAACTCTGATGTGCCACACTCTAACAATGCTGAGGCCATAATGATAAATAAAACTGAATATGTTCATGAGTAATGTCAATCATTGTTTTCAGTTGCTAAGCCATGCTCAACTCTTTTGCAATCCCATGGACTGCAGCCCACCAGGTTCTGCCATCCATGAGGTTTCTCAGGCAAGACTACTGGAGTGGGTTCTCATTTCCTTCTCCAAGGGATCTTCCCAACCCGGGGATGGAACCCAGGTCTTCTGTGTCTCCTGCATTGGCAGGTGATTCTTTACCACTAAGCCACCTTAGAAGCTCTTTGGAATCATTCAGTTCAGTTCAGTTCAGTCACTCAGTCGTGTCCGACTCTTTGCGACCCCATGAATCTCAGAACGACAGGCTTCCCTGTTCATTACCATCTCTCGGAGTTCACTCAGACTCACATCCATCGAGTCAGTGATGCCATCCAGCCATCTCATGCTCGGTTGTCCCCTTCTCCTCCTGCCCCCAATCCCTCCCAGCATCAGAATCTTTTCCAATGAGTCAACTCTTCGCATGAGGTGGCCAAAGTACTGGAGTTTCAGCTTTAGCATCATTCCTTCCAAAGAAATCCCAG
This sequence comes from Philantomba maxwellii, assembly GCA_006410695.1. NCBI lineage: Eukaryota > Metazoa > Chordata > Mammalia > Artiodactyla > Bovidae > Philantomba > Philantomba maxwellii. The sequence continues at coordinate 124,138 of SJYS01024360.1, forward strand.
GGCTGATCTCCTTCAGAATGGACTGGTTGGATCTCCTTGCAGTCCAAGGGACTCTCAAGAGTCTTCTCCAACACCACAGTTCAAAAGCATCAATTCTTCGGCGCTCAGCTTTCTTCACATTGTTGAAGAAAGTTGTGAGAGTCCAACTCTCACATCTATACATGACCACTGGGAAAACCATAGTCTAGACTAGATGGACCTTTGTTGGCAAAATAATATCTCTGCTTTTTAATAATGCTATCTAGGTTGGTCATAANGGTTGGACATAACTTTTCTTCCAAGGAGTAAGTGTCTTCTAATTTCATGGCTGCAGTCACCATCAGCAGTGATTTTGGAGCCCCCAAAAATAAAGTCTGACACTGTTTCCACTGTTTCCCCATCTATTTCCCATGAAGTGATGGGACCAGTTGCCATGACCTTCGTTTTCTGAATGTTGAGCTTTAAACCAACTTTTTCAATTAGCTTATTATAAACCAATGAGAATTCAAGTATGAGGTCTTAGACACAGAAGATGTCAGGGACTTCCATGAAATATATTAAATATTAAATATTATTCTTAACTTGAATGTTTTAGTCAGTATCTCTTGGGAAATAAATGGTCTGCAATTCAGTTACATTTTCTACTGGAGTGAGATCCCTGGAAAAGAATAAAGATATGGGAACTGGTCTAAACACATTTGTAAACATTCCAGGAAAATATTTGAAAACAACAGATGTTTCTATCTATAGAATGTTTCATCAACATGTCTCTGATATTGACAGTTGCCATTTAGAAATTAAGTCTGTAGGTTTTTGAGTCTTGAAGAATGTTCTCCAAAAATGTTTTGAGTCCTGAAAAATGTTCTATAATCCTTATAATCATTTGAACATAATGTGAAGATGTCTCATGGCACAAATTGCTCTTCCTGTCATAGAAATGACTGAAAACCTCACCAAGAAACCTCTGATATTCTGTACAAACATATGTGATGGGAGAATTAGGAGGAAGAAAGACCTGGGGACTTTCTGAAAGGCTGTCTTCCTGTCTTGGCTATGCCTGAGGATATATCATAAAAGCATCAGGAAAGCTTGGAAGTGGCAGAGACATCTGATCTATATGTCTGCTTTGATGATCTGATTCAATCCCTTGTGCTATGTCACCAATAAAAGCAGAAGCAAGAAGCTTTACTATGGTAATAAAGAAATATTGTAAGNAAGACCTGGGGACTTTCTGAAAGGCTGTCTTCCTGTCTTGGCTATGCCTGAGGATATATCATAAAAGCATCAGGAAAGCTTGGAAGTGGCAGAGACATCTGATCTATATGTCTGCTTTGATGATCTGATTCAATCCCTTGTGCTATGTCACCAATAAAAGCAGAAGCAAGAAGCTTTACTATGATAATAAAGAAATAGTGTAAGAGTCCTTCCACTGAAAACATAGGAAAGAAAGAAAAGTTCCAAAATTGCACTCACCTCAAAAAAAAAAAAAAAGACATTTGGATGGAGAGGTGCCAAAAATACTGATTTCAATGATCATACAGAACTGAATACTGAATCAAAATGTATAAATTGGAGGAATGACAGTAATGTTTTATCATATTTCAATTTACATTGAAAATTTGTATATGAAAGTTTTCCCAAGTAGAATGTAAGTAGTAATGGAATAAATTCAGAGCTCTGAGCATGTGTGCCGTGCTCAGTCACTTCAGTTGTGTCTGACTCCTTGCGCCCCCATGGACTGTAACCTGCCATGCCCCTCTGTCCATGGGATTCTCCAGGCAAGAATAGTGCAGTGGGTTGTCATGCCCTCCTCTCTCTGAGCATACATAAATCCAAATGGGATGTATTGAAAATCTTAAATGTTTAGCTTGGTATTGCCTTCTTGATTATAGCAATGAAAAAGATTGCAATATGCATCTGGGAGTATAGGAGCAAAGAACCTTTGAACAAAGAAGTTTTTGCAATAAATAGAAATAAATTAACTACAGTGTATTAAGGATGTGGTTTGCTTTTCACATCATTTCTTTATATATATTATTCCTTTATTTAAACATAAACATTAAAAAAAAAAAGCCTCTCATATGAAGAGAGACAGATTAGAGGAAGAATAGGATGATTTAATTCAAGCAACTGTTTACAACAGTTTTCAAGAAAGCAAATTTCCAAGGAAATTTGACATTCTAACCATACTATATCAAAGCTAGTAGGGTAGCATCTGAATGAACCGTGGTCAGGGAGGGGTGGTGATGGAGTCAGAAGGTAGGACGCATGATCCCCTCTCTGTGAGTCACTGTTAGGGGAAAGGATGGAACAGTTCACTCCCTGATGAGGCACCAGGTGGAAGAGAACCTCCATGCCCCAGAATCTCAAGACCTGTTCACTCTTCTCTTAATGTGGGTGAGCTCTGATTTGGACTCTTGTGTACTGCGGATATTTGCAGGAACTTGGCTCAAATTCATAAAATGAATGAGCTCATGAATGCTGGTTCTTTCAGCCAAAGGTGGGGTTGATAGTGGTGGATGTCTCCTTTGAGGACACCAACGTGAGGTAATGAGTTATCTTATAGGTGGCTTTTGCTTTGGTCTTAACTTCTGGTGAAAAGTTGTGGGGAAACTGGGTGGGCAGAGACGTCTCTCAAGAAGACAGTGGGGACAGAGCTGATAGTCTTAATAGGAAAACTGTCTCAGGAAAACATGAAGATATCATGCCACCTCTGTCTTCACAATGTTTCCTCTACACAAATATTTGAAAGGGAGTGAGATTAGGAACATTTGATTTTGCTTCTTAGATATTGACCAAAAGTCTAGCACGACTTGGAATTTATTTTCATGAATATATCAATTCCTCCAAATTTGTTGTTGTTGCTGTTCGGTTGCTAAATCATGTCCCACGCTTTGCTACCTCATGGACTGCAGTATGCTTGGCTCTTCTGTCCTTCACTATCGCCCAGAGTATGCTCAAACTCATGTCCATTGAGTCAGTGATGCCATCCAACCATCTTGTCCTCTATTGCCCCCTTCTCCTCCTGCCCTCAATCTTTCCCAACTTCAGGGTCTTTGTCAATGAGTCTACTTTTTGCATCAGATGGCCAAAGTAGTGGAGCTTCAGTTTCAGCATCAATCCTTCCAACGAATATTCAGGATTGATTTCTTTTGGGATTGATTGGTCTAATCTCGTTGCTGTCCAAGGTACTCACAAGAGTCTTCTCCAGAACCACAGTTCAAAACCGTAAATTCTTAGGTGCTCAGCCTTCCTTATGGTCCATATCTAAAAAGCATAGATTTACTATATGGATATTTGTGTGCAAGGTGATGTCTCTGCTTTTGAATATGTTGTCTAGGTTTGTCATTGCTTTCTTTCCAAGGAGCATGTGTCTTTTAACTTCATGCCTGAAGTCACTGTCTACAGTGATTTTGAAGCCAAAGGAAGGGAAATCTGCTACTGTTTCCACTTTGTCCCCGTCTATTTGCCATGAAATGATAGGACTGGATGCTATGATCTTCATTTTTTGAATGTCGAGTTTTAAGCCAGCTTTTTCACTCTCCTCGTTCACACTCATTAAGAAGCTCTCTAGTTCCTTTTCACTTTCTACTGTTAGAATGATATCATCTGTATACCTAAGGTTGTTGATATTTCTCCTGTCACTCTTAATTTCAGTTTGTGAGTCATCCAGCCTAGCATTTTGCATGATGTGTTCTGCATATAAGTTAAAGAAGCAGAATGACAATATAATGCTTTGACAAAGTCCTTTACCAATTTTGAAGCAGTCTACTGCTCCATGTCCATTTCTGATTCTTTGTACATTTTGTCAAATCCGGTGAGTGCATGCCATCTACTTTCTGCACATTGTGTGTTCTTTTCTTACTTGGAGATCATGATACATATACTGAACTTTTTTCCCCTGGAACCTTGGTTTTTATCTTCAACTCATAAGCTCTATTAGTGGAAACTCTCATGCACATCTCCCTAAAATGAATCTGAGCAAAATTATATGTTCCAAACTAAAATTGCATTTCTCCCCTATATATGGCAAACATCCTCTTTCTCAGAGAGGTTTCTTTCCCTTTAAAGAGGTTTCTTTCCCTTTCCCAGCAACTAGAGAAGCATCTTTATGTTACCTGAGTGCCAGCAGCAGGTAGGGGATACCAGTGATGGCTTAGAAGACTTTCTCATTTATTATTGGTTTATTGCCCTTCAAAGACAACAATGACTATTGATACTTTGTCATTAGCTCACATTGTATTTAGGTCTTTCCTACTTAAATTCCATTCTTTTTAAAATTCTAGCATTAAAACCTTAGGCATATATACACTAAAGTGAAGTGAAAGTCACTCAGTCATGTCCAACTCTTTGCAACCCCATAGATAGTCCATGGAATTCTCCAGATAAGAATACTGGAGTGGGTAGTTGTTCCCTTCTCCAGGGTGTGTTCCCAATACAGGTCTCCCACATTGCAGGCAGATTCTTTACCTGCAGAGCCACCATAAAATAGATAACCAATGAGAATATACTGTATAGAACAGGGAACTCTACTCAGTGCTCTGTGGTGAACTAAATGGGAAGGAAATCTGAAAAAGAGGAGGTATGGATATATGTATATATATGTATGTATATGCTGTATATATAACTGATCCACTTTGCTGTATAGTAGAAACTATCACAGCATTGTAAAGCAACTGTACCCCAATAAATTATTTCTTTAAAAGACCTTCAACAACATAGTGAGCAGATAGGGAGTTAGAAGTACAGAGCAGAATCTGCCTCCCAAAACAGTCATGTGACATTTTCTAGAGTCAAATTTGTTTTGTTTTCTGTGTGTGATTTTTGACAAATGTGATGTATATATTCCTGCTAATATAAAGCCAGTTTAATGATGAATAGTTCTGGCACTACTTTCCACCAGGTGTCAGAAATCCTACTTTTATCATTTCTAGCTCACAGAGGACAGTGCTAATATTTTCTTCTCCCATCCCTGGGACAGTTTCATCATTAATTGCACATCCTAAAACTGAATTCAATCACACAGAGCTAAAATGACAATGTTTACTGTGGTTAGCTAAAACTCCAATACTTTGGCCACCTGATGCAGAGAGCTGACTCATTTGAAAAGACCCTGATGCTGGGAAAGATTGAGGGCAGGAGGAGAAGGGGACAACAGAGGATGAGGTGTTTGGATGGCATCACCAACTCGATTGACATGGGTTTGGGTGTGCTCCAGGAGTTGGTGATAGACAGGGAGGCCTGGCGTGCTGCGATTCATGGGGTCNAAAAAAAGACATTTGGATGGAGAGGTGCCAAAAATACTGATTTCAATGATCATACAGAACTGAATACTGAATCAAAATGTATAAATTGGAGGAATGACAGTAATGTTTTATCATATTTTAATTTACATTGAAAATTTGTATATGAAAGTTTTCCCAAGTAGAATGTAAGTAGTAATGGAATAAATTCAGAGCTCTGAGCATGTGTGCCGTGCTCAGTCACTTCAGTTGTGTCTGACTCCTTGCGCCCCCATGGACTGTAACCTGCCATGCCCCTCTGTCCATGGGATTCTCCAGGCAAGAATAGTGCAGTGGGTTGTCATGCCCTCCTCTCTCTGAGCATACATAAATCCAAATGGGATGTATTGAAAATCTTAAATGTTTAGCTTGGTATTGCCTTCTTGATTATAGCAATGAAAAAGATTGCAATATGCATCTGGGAGTATAGGAGCAAAGAACCTTTGAACAAAGAAGTTTTTGCAATAAATAGAAATAAATTAACTACAGTGTATTAAGGATGTGGTTTGCTTTTCACATCATTTCTTTATATATATTATTCCTTTATTTAAACATAAACATTAAAAAAAAAAAGCCTCTCATATGAAGAGAGACAGATTAGAGGAAGAATAGGATGATTTAATTCAAGCAACTGTTTACAACAGTTTTCAAGAAAGCAAATTTCCAAGGAAATTTGACATTCTAACCATACTATATCAAAGCTAGTAGGGTAGCATCTGAATGAACCGTGGTCAGGGAGGGGTGGTGATGGAGTCAGAAGGTAGGACGCATGATCCCCTCTCTGTGAGTCACTGTTAGGGGAAAGGATGGAACAGTTCACTCCCTGATGAGGCACCAGGTGGAAGAGAACCTCCATGCCCCAGAATCTCAAGACCTGTTCACTCTTCTCTTAATGTGGGTGAGCTCTGATTTGGACTCTTGTGTACTGCGGATATTTGCAGGAACTTGGCTCAAATTCATAAAATGAATGAGCTCATGAATGCTGGTTCTTTCAGCCAAAGGTGGGGTTGATAGTGGTGGATGTCTCCTTTGAGGACACCAACGTGAGGTAATGAGTTATCTTATAGGTGGCTTTTGCTTTGGTCTTAACTTCTGGTGAAAAGTTGTGGGGAAACTGGGTGGGCAGAGATGTCTCTCAAGAAGACAGTGGGGACAGAGCTGATAGTCTTAATAGGAAAACTGTCTCAGGAAAACATGAAGATATCATGCCACCTCTGTCTTCACAATGTTTCCTCTACACAAATATTTGAAAGGGAGTGAGATTAGGAACATTTGATTTTGCTTCTTAGATATTGACCAAAAGTCTAGCACGACTTGGAATTTATTTTCATGAATATATCAATTCCTCCAAATTTGTTGTTGTTGCTGTTCGGTTGCTAAATCATGTCCCACGCTTTGCTACCTCATGGACTGCGGTATGCTTGGCTCTTCTGTCCTTCACTATCGCCCAGAGTATGCTCAAACTCATGTCCATTGAGTCAGTGATGCCATCCAACCATCTTGTCCTCTATTGCCCCCTTCTCCTCCTGCCCTCAATCTTTCCCAACTTCAGGGTCTTTGTCAATGAGTCTACTTTTTGCATCAGATGGCCAAAGTAATGGAGCTTCAGTTTCAGCATCAATCTTTCCAACGAATATTCAGGATTGATTTCCTTTGGGATTGACTGATCTAATCTCGTTGCTGTCCAAGTTACTCACAAGAGTCTTCTCCAGAACCACAGTTCAAAACCGTAAATTCTTAGGTGCTCAGCCTTCCTTATGGTCCATATCTAAAAAGCATAGATTTACTATATGGATATTTGTGTGCAAGGTGATGTCTCTGCTTTTGAATATGTTGTCTAGGTTTGTCATTGCTTTCTTTCCAAGGAGCATGTGTCTTTTAATTTCATGCCTGAAGTCACTGTCTACAGTGATTTTGGAGCCAAAGGAAGGGAAATCTGCTACTGTTTCCACTTTGTCCCCGTCTATTTGCCATGAAATGATAGGACTGGATGCTATGATCTTCATTTTTTGAATGTCGAGTTTTAAGCCAGTTTTTTCACTCTCCTTGTTCACACTCATTAAGAAGCTCTCTAGTTCCTTTTCACTTTCTGCTGTTAGAATGATATCATCTGTATACCTAAGGTTGTTGATATTTCTCCTGTCACTCTTAATTTCAGTTTGTGAGTCATCCAGCCTAGCATTTTGCATGATGTGTTCTGCATATAAGTTAAAGAAGCAGAATGACAATATAATGCTTTGACAAAGTCCTTTACCAATTTTGAAGCAGTCTACTGCTCCATGTCCATTTCTGACTCTTTGTACATTTTGTCAAATCCGGTGAGTGCATGCCATCTACTTTCTGCACATTGTGTGTTCTTTTCTTACTTGGAGATCATGATACATATACTGAACTTTTTTCCCCTGGAACCTTGGTTTTTATCTTCAACTCATCAGCTCTATTAGTGGAAACTCTCATGCACATCTCCCTAAAATGAATCTGAGCAAAATTATATGTTCCAAACTAAAATTGCATTTCTCCCCTATATATGACAAACATCCTCTTTCTCAGAGAGGTTTCTTTCCCTTTAAAGAGGTTTCTTTCCCTTTCCCAGCAACTAGAGAAGCATCTTTATGTTACCTGAGTGCCAGCAGCAGGTAGGGGATACCAGTGATGGCTTAGAAGACTTTCTCATTTATTATTGGTTTATTGCCCTTCAAAGACAACAATGACTATTGATACTTTGTCATTAGCTCACATTGTATTTAGGTCTTTCCTACTTAAATTCCATTCTTTTTAAAATTCTAGCATTAAAACCTTAGGCATATATACACTAAAGTGAAGTGAAAGTCACTCAGTCATGTCCAACTCTTTGCAACCCCATAGATAGTCCATGGAATTCTCCAGATAAGAATACTGGAGTGGGTAGTTGTTCCCTTCTCCAGGGTGTGTTCCCAATACAGGTCTCCCACATTGCAGGCAGATTCTTTACCTGCAGAGCCACCATAAAATAGATAACCAATGAGAATATACTGTATAGAACAGGGAACTCTACTCAGTGCTCTGTGGTGAACTAAATGGGAAGGAAATCTGAAAAAGAGGAGGTATGGATATATGTATATATATGCATGTATATGCTGTATATATAACTGATCCACTTTGCTGTATAGTAGAAACTATCACAGCATTGTAAAGCAACTGTACCCCAATAAATTATTTCTTTAAAAGACCTTCAACAACATAGTGAGCAGATAGGGAGTTAGAAGTACAGAGCAGAATCTGCCTCCCAAAACAGTCATGTGACATTTTCTAGAGTCAAATTTGTTTTGTTTTCTGTGTGTGATTTTTGACAAATGTGATGTATATATTCCTGCTAATATAAAGCCAGTTTAATGATGAATAGTTCTGGCACTACTTTCCACCAGGTGTCAGAAATCCTACTTTTATCATTTCTAGCTCACAGAGGACAATGCTAATATTTTCTTCTCCCATCCCTGGGACAGTTTCATCATTAATTGCACAACCTAAAACTGAATTCAATCACACAGAGCTAAAATGACAATGTTTACTGTGGTTAGCTAAAACTCCAATACTTTGGCCACCTGATGCAGAGAGCTGACTCATTTGAAAAGACCCTGATGCTGGGAAAGATTGAGGGCAGGAGAAGAAGGGGACAACAGAGGATGAGGTGTTTGGATGGCATCACCAACTCGATTGACATGGGTTTGAGTGTGCTCCAGGAGTTGGTGATAGACAGGGAGGCCTGGCGTGCTGTGATTCATGGGGTCACAAAGAGTTGGACACAACTGAGCAACTGAACTGAACTGAACTGTGGTTAGAAGTTTATGGAGGAGGATGTCATAAATCAAGTAATCAATGAAAAGAAATAAGAGTCAAAAATAGTATAATTAAAACCCCAGATAGCCAGCAAAACATTGCAAATGAGTAAGCGATTGAAGGTGCCAGTGCTCAACCTTCTATACTGTGCAGCCTACCACTTAGCACAAACTCATGCTCTCTGACTTGGCAGATATAGAACAATTTTGTTATCCTAAAGATTGTCCTACACAATTTCTGGAGTACATGTGCTCCACTTCAGAAACAACTGATTGGTTATGTGATGGAACGACATTATGAAAATGCAAAGACGTGTGTGTGTGTGTGTGTGTGTGTGTGTGTATAATAGGTGAGAAGATTAAATGGGTATAATCCTTGCCCATATTAATGACTCAAATAATAAATATTCAACAGAGAGAAAAAAGAGAAAAAAATAGAAAAATTTGTGAGGTTAAATAGGACCCTATTTTCAGGGAAAAATAAAATTAGACAAATGGAACATTATACAGAGATTAAAGGAAAATCATGATTAGTCAAAAACACTGAAAAAGTGAGATAAATCTCAACACAATTTCTTGAATTTGAGCTGTTTTCATAAAAAGATATCATACCTGTTTTAAAATGGGAAAACAGATAACTTCATAAGGAAAGGCAACCAGATGAGTATCTTTTTTAAAAAAACTGCTCACAAGGTCACGTTAGACAAGGGGATAGATGTGTAGGCTTTGCAATAAAGGGTTATGATCTAATAAGCAAACATGAGGGCAGTTAATCTTCATATTGGAAGACTGTAGAAAGATATATTGGATTATGTACAAAATTAGATAATATCCCATTCATGAACCATCTCTGTGGAATTCATCTAAGGAAAATAACTAGTCAGGAAAAAGCAAACACAAAATGAAAAATAAAAATAGTCTTGAAATGAAATTCAGTAAGTTTTTCAAAGATTTAGTATTTGGAAGTAGTAGTAAGAAAGGGAAGACCAATAAAAGCAAATTAAATATCCCCAAACTCTCATATCAATAATGAAAAACACATGTTGGGAAAAACTATGAAAGTATATT
>SJYS01024360.1:137139-147412 GCA_006410695.1 Philantomba maxwellii
ACTCTCCAAAGCATGTTCTAATAAACTTGATGAACTTAAAAAAAAAAAATGGAAAGAACTAAGGAAAAAAATAACATGTGACTTAGTATAGAAAAATACTAAAATATCATCAGGCTTTTCAGCATCACTGAAGTTCATTAGACATATCAATAGAAGTGATATTGTTGATAAATTCAATGGAAATGCAATTGATTCATGGTGTACAGAGATGCTTTCACATAATACACAAAAAGTAGATGGCTCAATATGTGCCAAATAATACAGCATATAGTTTTTCAACAGTGCTACAAATAATAAATCTTTCTCCCAGATACCCTAAGACGCTTCACAAATAATAAATATTTAAGAGCTCTGAGATTAAAACCTGTTGTCAGTATGGTTTGAATGAAAGGAAAAGGGGAGTTCACAGAAGTAACATAAGCCTTTCAAAAACATTAATCAAGTTAGAGTGAAGGTTGAAGATAGGACCCAAGACTCACATGTCTGCCAACAGAGCACAAAAGAGCAAGCTTTTTTTCTTAGAGTCTAATAAAATTCATGTTAGCATCACATGAAAGTGAATTAAGTTCATGCGAAAGCACTAAGGTGGATCACAAGAGAAATAGATAACCTAAGAAAAATTAACTCTGATTATTATAAAGCTTAGAACAATAGTCAGTTCAGCTGCTCAGCAGTATCCAACTCTTGTGACGCTGTGGACTGCAGTATGCCAAGCTATCCTGTCCATCACCAACTCCTGGAGTATGCTCAGTACAAGTAATTTATTCTACCAGTAAAATGAACTTTGCTTAGAGTTCGTTAAAAGCATTTATTGGATTTGAAAAAGGAAAAAGGTACTTACAGATGCAATGGATAATACAACAAGCTGATAATAATAGTCTTGAAGTGGAGCATCTCCTATGGTTTGTACTTGATATCAATTGTTTAAAAACGTCTCCAGGAAAATTTTGAGTCAGTTTTTACCCATCAAGAGTTTCTGATGCCTATTCACACACGATATCTATGAGAATACTTGCCCAGAAAGGAACTCCATGCATTGTCTCATATTCTTATCTCCACAAGTAGATAATCATACATGCCACTTGTACCACCACTGACAATCAGTTCACTTATACAATCAGGCAATTCATAGAGAGATGAAGTTTTTCTGTTACTGCTAGTTCTCTAACTACAGCTCTCCTTTCCTCAAATGACAGTGAAAGTGTTAGTCTCTCACTCATGTCCGCCTCTTTGTGACCCAATGGTCTATAGCCCATCAGGCTCCTCTGTCTATGGGTTCTCCCAGGCAACAATACTGGAGTGGGTAGCCATTAATTTCTTCAGGCGATCTTCCCAATCCAGATATTGAATTCGGGTCTCCTGCATTGCAGGCAGATTTTTTACTGTCTGAGCCACCAGAGAAGAATTAAATAACCATGCTAATTTTTATATCTCCATTTTATCCATAACACATACATATGAATGCAAAAGTGCTTACCAAAATATAATTTATAGATGAATCGAAATCCCAATATGCTAGAAAATATCAATTTTTGAATGTGTATATTCAAAATATGAAGCTAAATATCTATGATTTTCGCCAACAGGATTTTTCATGGACAGGTAATATCATCACTGAAACAGAAATGCAGAATGCATGCACTTAAACAGCAGGCAGTGTTTAGTCTTATATAAAATCCCTTTACCCCTGAACCTCCTGTGGAACCCTAATGTGTGTTCTGGTCAGTGTCTTGGCAGCCCTCATTGCACAGAGTAGACAGAGAGAAGACAGAAAATAGAGCCATCATGGGACAATTCAATTAAAAATCCCCATTGATAAAGAGCTTCAGTATTGGCTGCAGTAATTTTAATTGTGCAATGGTTCCCTGTGATGAAGGCTCAGGTGCAAGACACCCTGCTATTAATTGTGCAAGGTGTCCTCTGAAAGCTCTTCAGCCCCTCCTGGCAGGATAGATGTAGCAACTTCAATCTGCAGCCATGCTCTCCCAGTGATCACAGGGAAACACAAAAACGGAATCTCCAGTCAAATGTTCACAAAAAGAATAATGACTTCTGAAGTAGTGACATGTTATAAAGCCTCTGAGTGGCTTGCCTCCAATCTGTGTGTTAGAATAATTTTCACTGTAAAGAAGAGTAAAAATTATCTCCTTTTATGTTGAAAGAAGTAGATATGGACCGTGTGTAAGTCTAAAATGGTAATGATGGAAAGAAATTGTGAAAAGTACTCAACCCACTAAGGGATCCACTGTGTTTGAAATCCTATCACAGAGATGCTAACTCACTCATTCTCTTGTGAAAGAAAATAATCCCAAATCACACAAGTGACTGTCAGCCCTGTCAAATATCAGTGAGTAATTGATCATCAATCGTCCACACTTTCTCTCAAGAAGAATTGGAAAGCTGTCCAAAATTATTATTCTCCAAGAAGAATTGGAAAGCTGTCCAAAGCTGTCCAGAGTATCACTGAGTGACCCCCAAGGCTACCACGAACGCTTAATGAGGTCTTTGTGGGAACTTTTGAAATTTTGCTTTTAATGTTTAAAGCCTTCTTTTTTTTTTTTCCTTACCCCAGATTCTTTTCAGACTCTCATGACTCCACTTTAATAATCTTCTTTATTATTTTGGGACACAGTGGAAATGAAGACAGCCTTTGCACTTAATTTATAAAGCACATATTACCATAGCAACCATACTGTAATTTCAAAATAAAAGCATCTTTGTAAGAAACTGGATATCTAAATGAGAAATGATAAAAAATGGCAAGGCCATTTATTTTTTTAAGCTTATTCTCTTCTCCACCACTGCCTTATTTTATTTACATTTTCAAATAGTCTATTATTTGTACACTTTCAGTAGGCCTGGGTTCAATAAAGTTCTAGCCATTGTTTCTGGATTCATGTGGAAGAGTTCCCATTTTCTGAGACACTCTATCAAACGTAGGTTAAATAGTTTAACTACATACAACTCAGTGAAAAAAATAGGAAATCTTTAGCCTTTCTTTCTAAGACAATTCCCAAATATTAAAAATTAAGCAGTTCTTGACATTGTAAAAAGAAAAACAGACTATTGGTTAAAATTCTTAACAGGGACTAGATGCTATGTTCTCAGTGAGTGAAGTTAGCAAGCACATTTTTATAACCAAGTCAAGCAGGCAGCAGTGTATCTGAAAGCAGGTGAGGCTCACAGGCATCCCAAGAATGGAGCCATAGCAGAATAGGAGTGTGTCACTTAGGGATGCAGATCTCTAGAAAGACACACAGATTGGGACTTAACGTCCTTCAGTAAATAAACACTGCATGCATGTTCATGATAATGTTAGGCAACTTACAAGCCTCAAATGACACAGCAATGAATAAATGGATGAAGTCTCTGTCTATAGGGCGTTTCCCCAGTGGCTCCATGGTAAAAGAATCCACCTGCAATGTAAGAGATCCAGGAGATGTGAGTTTGATCCTTGGGTGAGGAAGATGCCCTGGAGGAGTACATGGCAACCCACTCTAGTATTCTTGCCTGGAGAATCCCAGGGACAGAGAAGCCTGGTGAGGTACAGTCTATAGTGTCACAAAAATCAGACACTGAGACAGTGTGCAATCAAACACTGAAGCAACTGAGTTTCTATGTGTCTACAGGGAACTTAGAGGTTAGTGGAGAATAAAACATTAAAAATCATATATATATATATGTATATGATATGTAATGTTCTGACTAGGTTTGTTACAAGTGATGTGAAGAGAAAAACAGAAAAATATAATAAAGGACCTGGGGGCTCTCAACTTCTGGTGTCATATCTTCTGACCTTTGCATACTATTCGTGGCATTCTCACAGCAAGAATACTGAAGCAGGTTGCCATTTCCTCCTTCCAGACCATGTTTTGTGAGAACACTGCACTAGGACCCATCCGTCTTGGGTGGCCCTGCATGGCATGGCTCATAGCTTCTTGGTGTTAGGCAAACCCCTTTGCTATATGGCTATGATCCATGAAGGGGAGAAAAAGTCCTGAACAAAACTCATATTTTTGCTTATGTTGGTAATAGAACAAAGAATAGGAATATATTGTTTGGTTACTCTTTTGTGGTAAATGTAAGAAGAAAAATCAATGCTTTTGCCTTTAGGCAGCTTTCTAGAAATCTAATATATAATAGTTACCTATAATTTATCATAAAGAAAGAATTCAGTTGTTTTAAAATTGATAACATTTCAGTTAAGCGTGTGATGTCATTGCTGTGCTTGGCTTTTTGCTTTGATATTTAGGTCAACTGCAGTAAGTGATTCAGGGGTATGTTAATCAATACTTTTGTAAGTTCTTGGTACTTCCCTAGTGGCTCTGAGGTAAAGAATCTGCTTGCAGTGCAGGAAACACAGGTTTGATCCCTGGGTGGGATGGCAACTCATCCCAGTATTATTGCCTGGGGAATCCTGTTAACAGAGGAGCTTGGTGAGCTATAGTCCATGGGATTGCAGAAGAGTTGGGTATGACTAAGTGACCAAACAACAGCAACCGCTGTGAGCTCAGTCATCCCATGCATTTTCTCCAGCTTTCCCATCTAATATATAATGACTTTATTTCTGCTTCTCATAGTCAAACTTACTTAGGCTTTATGACGGATTTAATATACTCTCATTCACAGAGCCTTTCTTTTCAGTGGCCTATCACAAGGTATATGTTCATTGTAGAAAATATGAAAATAACAGATCAGTACACTGACTTATCTGAAGAGGTATGTAATAAATTGTGTGTGTGTGTATATGTGTGTGTGCGCCTGTGTGTGATGAGAGAAACTGGGGCTTTCATATCACTGTTCGTGATTTTGATTTATCATGGTAGACCTACAGAGTCAATAAGCTGTGAGTGTTGTCTTTCTATCCTAAGTGAGGTAAACTACACAATTCGGCACAGACATCTAATCACAATCATGGAGGCCCAGCTTAAGATCCCTTTAAAATTAAGGAAGATCAAAATAAATACAAGATCAAACAAAAAAATGAGCCTTTCTTTAAAAACAAGGGTGTTCTCCATTAAATGCTAGATAGATGGAATATTTTGACTTGTTGTTCAGTCGCTGAGTGGTGTCTGGCTCTTTGTGACCCCATGAACTCCAGCACAACAAACTTCCCTGTCCTTCACTATCTCCCAGAGCTTGCTCAAATTCATGTCCATTGAGTCAGTGATGCTATCTAACCGTGCCGTCCCTTGTTGCTCCCTCTCTTTTTGCCTTCAATTTTGACTTAAAGCATCCTAATGTTAATAGTGAATATTTTGTAAGACAGTCACCTCTATGAAACAGAAGATAGATATTTTCCGAACTCTATCAACTCTCTCAGTTCAGTTCAGTCACTCAGTCGTGTCTGACTCCTTGCGACCCCATGAATCACAGCACGCCAGGCCTCCCTGTCCATTACCAATTCCTGGAGTTCACCCAAACCCATGCCCATTGAGTCGGTGATACCATCCAGCAATCTCATCCTCGGTCGTCCCCTTCTCCTCCTGCCCCCAATCCCTCCCAGCATCAGAGTCTTTTCCAATGAGTCAACTCTTCACATGAGTTGGTCAAAGTATTAGAGTTTCAGCTTCAGCATCAGTCCTTCCAATGAACACCCAGGACTGATTTCCTTTAGAATGGACTGGTTGGATATCCTTGCAGTGCAAGGGACTCTCAAGAGTCTTTTTCAACACCACATTTCAAAAGCATCAATTCTTCAGCGCTCAGCTTTCTTCACAGTCCAACTCTCACATCCATACATGACCACTGGAAAAACCATAGCCTTGACTAGATGGACCTTTGTTGGCAGAGTAATGTCTCTGCTTTTTAATATGCTGTCTAGGTTGGTCATAAAATTTCTTCAAAGGAGTAAGTGTCTTTTAATTTCATGGCTGCAGTCACCATCTGCAGTAATTGAAGAAAGTAGGGAAAACCACTAGACCATTCAGGTATGGCCTAAGTCAACTCCCTTATGATTATACAGTGGAAGTGAGAAATAGATTTAAGGGACTAGAGCTGATAGAAGGGCTTCCCCAGTGGCTCAGAGGGTAAAGCGCTTGCATGCAAGGCGGGAGACCCGGGTTCGATCCCTGTGTCGGGAAGTCCCCTGGAGAAAGGAAATGGCAACCCACGCCAGTATCCTTGCCTGGAGAATCCCATGGATGGAAGAGCCTGATGGGCTACAGTCCATGGGTTCTCAAAGAGTCGGACAGGAATGAGCGAACTCACTCACTCACTCACTCAGAGCTGATGGATAGAGTGCCTGATGAACTATGGACGGAGGTTCATGACATTGTACAGGAGACAGGGATCAAGGCCATCCCCATGGAAAAGAAATGCAAAAAAGCAAAATGGCTGTCTGGGGAAGCCTTACAAATTGCTGTGAAAAGAAGAGAAGCGAAAAGCAAAGGAGAAAAGGAAAGATATAAGCATCTGAATGCAGAGTTCCAAAGAATAACAAGGAGAGACAAGAAAGCCTTCCTCAGAGATCAATGCAAAGAAATAGAGGAAAACAACAGAAATTGAAAGACTAGAGATCTCTTCAAGAAAATTAGAGATACCAAGGGAACATTTCATGCAAGGATGGGCTCGATAAAGGACAGAAATGGTATGGACCTAACNGAAAAACAATATTACTAAACTCTGTATATTTAAAATTTTAAAGCAAATTGCTTTACTACACAGAAAAGCACAATATTTTTTAAGGAATTTAGAAAATGTCCTAGATATCCTCTATTATGCAATGAGTTATGCTAAAACATTGACTTCAAGAAATAGGAGTTTGTGATATGAAAGAATATTGTTGGTCAGGAATGATTTTCAGTTCCTAAGGCAGATATTCAGGATACCATGGACTGGATGGCTCAGCTGGTGATGGAGCTCACCTGAGGAGTCCAGGCAGCTTCATGCACATGTGTGGTACCTTGGCAGGACTGAGTGGCAGAATGGGCTTTCCAAGCCCCCTTGTCTCTCTATGAGTCCCAGGCAGCCTCACCCGATCTCTAATGTGGCAACCACAGGTCTCTGATGGCAGGTCAGGGCTCTGTGAGCAATTGTCTCAAGTAGCCGAGGCAAAGGATTCAGAGCTTCTCATGACCCAGCCTTGGAAGTTCGTAAGCTCACTCCCATCATGTTCTCTTGGTCAGGTAGGTCAAAAATGCCACCCCAGATTCAGAAAAAGAAACTTGGACTCCAGCCTTTCAGAGGAATAGCAAATCATTGTGGACATCCTCAACACAGACCTTTTATTTTTATCAGTATAATTTTAGATAACATTAGATCAGAAATCATGCACCTTGCACCTTGCCTTTTTTTTTTTTAATTTATTGCTTTATGATACATATCTTATTCAGTCAGTCAGTCAGTTCAGTCACTCAGTCATGTTTGACTCTTTGCGACCCCATGAGCCACAGCACACCATGCCTCGCTGTCCGTCACCAACACCCGGAGTCCACCCAAACCCATGTCCATTATGTCGGTGATGCCATCCAACCATCTCATCCTCTGTCCTCCCCTTCTCCTCCTGCCCTCAATCTTTCCCAGCATCAGGGTCTTTTCCAATAAGTCAGCTCTTCGCATCAGGTGGCCAAAGTAATGGAGTTTCAGCTTCAACAGCAGTCACTCCAACGAACACCTAGGACTGATCTCCTTTAGGATAGTTTTGAAATTCCTTATCTATATAATTAAATGTCTGGATTAAGTATTGCAAGACGTCTTTGTAACTTTATTTTTATTATTTTTTTCTTTTCTCACATTTTTATTTATGAAAGTGAAAGTGAAGTTGCTCAGTTGTGTCCGACTCTTTGCGACCCCATAAACTGTAGTGTACCAGGCTCTTCTGTCCATGGGATTTTCCAGGCAATAGTACTGGAGTGGATTGCCATTTCCTTCTCCAAGGGATCTTCCCAACCCAGGGCTCGAACCTGGGTCTCTCACATTGTAGACAGACACTTTACCGTCTGAGCCACCAGGGAAGTCCTTTTTTATTTATGAGATACCTATATTCATGGTATAGTAACAACTAAAAGAAGCCAATTTAACAATGGTAGCAGAAAGATGATCTAAAAAAGACATGAGTCAGTGTCCCCAAACTCTACTATTTCTTTTCCTTCAAATAAAATAATGTTTTTTTTTAAATAAAGAAGTGATATATCTTAATATTGTGTGAGTTTAAAAAATAAAGAATTAATTGTATGTAATGATATTGTTTCAGTATCAGTTCAATTCAGTTACTCAGTCATGCCCATCTCTTTGCAACCCCATGGACTGCAGCACACCAGGCTTCCCTGTACATCCACCAACTCCCAGAGCTTGTGTAAACTCATGTCGATCGAGTAGATGATGCCATCCAAGCATCTCGTCCTCTGTCATCCCCTTCTCCTCCTGCCTTCAATCTTTCCCAGCATCAGGGTTTTTTCCAATGAGTCAGTTCTTTGCATCAGGTGGACAAAGTATTGTTTCAATATCAGTGGCACAAATTTTTAAATTGATTTTTATTGGAGTATAATTGATTTATGATTTTATATTAGTTTCTGCTGTACTACAAAGTGAATCAGTTATGCATATACGTATATCCACACTTTAGATTCTTTTCTCATATAGTCCATTACAGAGCATTGTGCAGATTCTCTGTGCTACACAGTAGGTTCTTACTAGTCATCTGTTTTATGTATAGTAGTGTGTTTGTTTTAATCCCAATCTCCCAAATTATCTCTCTTCCACTTACGCACCGAAAACCATATGTTTGTTTTCTACATTGTGACTCTATTTCTGTTTTGAGTTCATTTGTGCCATTTTTTGTTAAGATTCTACCTATAAGCAATATCATATGATATTTGTAAATTTAACAGTGTGTCTTTAAATCACACATTTTTCATTTACTACATTAACAGATTTTTAATTCTCACTTTTGCACAGTCTCTTCCATATTGTTTATTATATTTTGATCTAAAATTTGCCTTAGAGACTGGTAGAATGTTAGCAGTGCAAAGAACTGTAAGAGTGAAACTTTACCTTGCTGGCAAGCTAAAAAGGTAGTCTGCCTTAGTTTCATGGATGCTATTACGGTAGAAAACAAGAGAACACTTTGTCAAAGACAAAGGATTCTATTGTTAATGGTACAGTGGGCAGCACAAACGTCACGTTCACCTAGTTGGTCTCCTAGCTGTTCTCGTTCCCCAGGTCCCACAGGATTCCCAGAGCTCCAGATGAATTCCATCCACAGTGTGTCACAGCTAAGGAACATTGACCTCAGCAAACCCCAAACTTCTCAGGAGGCTGGTAACAAACATGCCTAAACTTTGCTGGTTGGAAACGTATTATATTAGCTTTTTTTTTTTTTTTTTAACAAATCTGTCCTCTATCATGAAAGAAGAAGCTAATTCTATCTTCTAAGAGATACATTATACAAATATTACTGGAAAGACAACAATAATTATAGTAAGCTCTTAATGCCTTTGCTCAGAAAATGCGCAAAGATGTGAGAGCTCCATGGAGAACTATGTCCTCACAGCAAGAGGATAAAAATGTTGTCATGGTAACTTGGAAGAAAAAGAGAATCTCACAAGGTTCTTATTCTCATAAGCACCTCTGAACCAAACATGTACCATTTGTAGAAATCAACCCATACTCTTCAGGATGGAAGCATGGAAGTAAAAGAATACAAAATCTTTAGCACTGTGATGCATATAGAAGTCTTAAGTGTTTATAAAATGAACAAGATAAGGAAAGAATCTCGGAAATAAATGAAATCTCAAAGAGGTAGAAATATAACTGCTTACTCATGAGGTATTTTATATAATTTTCCATTTTCTAATTAAATATTTATACAAGCAATATTACTGTGTATTGATATTGCATTCTCCCTGGAAATGTGTCCTTATTGTGGTTCCCAAATAATGTGACATCTGCTCCCTTTAAGAATGAGGGGATGGGAGAATTGCAATAAAAATTACAGCAAAAATCACTCAGGGATGAAAAGTACATGAGTTCGTATTAAGGACGCTTCTATATCCAATGGATGTTGTGATATTTAATGTCTTCATATTATTTTAGTAAGTGTATCATTAAGGTATAGTATTGGAAAAACTAGTATCAAGGAACACATCAATTGCTTGACCTCTGTTCAAGACATTCCCACAAATATATTCCAAGTAAGGTCATTTTTTATGTTTGATCTCATGAGATAATTTGTCATCCAAAATGCTAAAATGGGGAAATGTTTGAAGATAGAAATGATTTACTATACAGGGCTATTTTTAAAAATCCAAATGTAAATTGTTTTGTCTCATGG
>SJYS01024360.1:181996-193236 GCA_006410695.1 Philantomba maxwellii
CTTGGGAACACCTAGTACAATGGTAGAATAAGTATAGGTCCCATTATTTATTAACATACCATGAAACATAAGAATAGGAAACATCAGTGTTGGTACCTTAAAAAGTAAATTATAACTTCAACAAAATACATTAGAGCCTTGAACAAATCCTGGCAGGAATTAAGTTCACCAGATCTCTACTTCCTGGGCAAAACTGATGACCTTAACTAAGAATGACTAGTAAGCCTAGCTTACCAGACATGGTCAAGAAAAGAGCAAAAGTCTTCTGAGGAGTAATTCTGCATTTTCCTGGAATGTAGGAAAACAGGAAGAAGAGAGCACTTGGATGATGTTATTTTTCCTCTGGTTTTTATATCACAGAGCCCTCAGTGTAAGCACAGTACAACCTGAAATTCCTTTATCAGAGAAAGTAGACTTATCTGGAAAAGAGCATTTCTATTCTAAAAGCAAATGCAGGCTTCAGAATCACCTGCTATCTTCTCTACAGTGAAGTTCATGGCAGCTAATAACCTATAAATTTCATATACAACATTTTGTAGTAGCATCAGTAGAGAAGTATTAACATTTTTCTGGTACATTTTTTTTTTTTCCTCTTGTATAAGTGAAGCTCTCACAATGCTCTGACCTGCCCTGCTTGACTAGCCCCTGGGTCATTTAACTACATCTGGGGTGGTGGTGATAAGTTCTAATACCCCGGTAGCGTCTATCTTTGTAAAGAGTTAAAGGAAGAGAGGGCTTTCCACGTGGTGCTAGTGGTAAAGAAACCACCTACCAATGCAAGAGACATAAGACATGTGGTTTGGATCCCTGTGTCAGGAAGATCCCCTGGAGGAGAGCAACCCGCTCCAGTATTCTTACTGGGAGAATCCCATGGACAGAGGAGCCTGGCGAGCTATTCCTCAGATAAGTTCCAGTCTTGCATATCTTCTTTCTGCTGATGCATATGTTGACTTACCATCTTATATCAGTTCCACAGATTGATACTCCAAAAGCATGTCGGATTGTACAAATCCTCTGCTCAGAACCATCCAATGCCGTCACTCCACAACTCAGAATTAAAGCCATGGGCTTTCCAGAGTCTATAGAGCTTCACAACCTGGATCTCCATTCCTATCTGCCTTCCTCCCTGTGATCCTTCCTTGCAATTGTCTTCCCTTGTCTACCTTCCCTAAATAACCCAGGCAAGTCAATGTCTTCTCACCCATCCTTTTCTTCCTCTAAGCATCTGAATAATACTGTCTCCCTCAATTCAGTTTACACCTGCTCATCAGGACCTTCTCTGACACTTAACTCTAAAATTGTATACAACACCCTAATTTTTTGTGCTTTTTACTCCTTTATTGCTTTCCTCTCCCATAGCACTGAATGCCTTCTGATAAGCCATCAAATTTACCAAGAAGGCAGAGTGTTTAGTTCAGAGTTGTGTATCTAGGGCCAAAAATGCCTGGAATAGATTTCCTTAATAAATATTCACTGTTGAATGAAGGTGGTATCAGTTCAGTTCAGTTCAGTTGCTCAGTTGTGTCCAACTCTTTGAGACCCCATAGACTGCAGCATGCCAGGTCTCTCTGCCCATTACCAAATCCTGATGTTTACTCAAACTTATGTCCACTGAGTCAGTGATACCATCCAACCATCTCATCCTCTGTCGTCCCCTTCTCCTCCTGCCTTCAATCTTTCCCAGCATCAGGGTCTTTTCAAATGAGTCAGCTCTTTGCATCAGATGGCTAAAGTATGGGAGTTTCAGCTTCAACATCAGTCCTTCCAATGAACATTCAGGACTGATATCCTTTAGAATGGATGGGTTGGATCTCCCTGCAGTCCAAAGGACTCTCAAGAGTCTTCTCCAACACCACAGTTCAAAAGCATCAATCCTTCAGCACTCAGCTTTCTTTATAGTCCAACTCTCACATTCATACATGACCACAGGAAAAACCATAGCCTTGACTAGATGGACCTTAGTCAGCAAAGTAATGTCTCTGCTTTTGAATATGCTATCTAGGTTGGTCATAACTTTTCTTCCAGTCACACTGCTCACCCTCAAATTCAGCTCCAGGAGTCTTTCTATAATAATGCTAATGTCTGAACTTGGATGGAGAGAGTCATCTGAAATCTGTTAGGATGGCCACAAAACAACAACCACTATGTTGCAAGAGGAGAATGAATTGAGAACAGTCTAGTGCAGGAGTTATAAAGTTTACCAAAAAAATCACACAGGACCTTTGTATGTGTTCACACAGACAGGGACCTCAATAGAAGGGGTATACTGGCAGCCAACTAAACTTATGAGGGAATAATATTGGATAGAGAACTCTCAGTTTTGCCTCTCAATGCTTTTAGATATTCTCTGAAGCTCCACAAAATGCACAAGAATGGAGCAGCCTGTGAAAGGTATGAACCCCCGAAAGGGACTTATTTTTCTAATGCCCACCTGGTATGTGACCACAGAGAACTTGGGACCATGAATACAAAGCCAGTAGCAAAGGTTGACAAGATGTTTTTACCCAAAGAGCAGACTCCAGGGCCCCACATGTGGACAACCCTGGATGGAGCACTGGTGTCCCAAAGAGCCATTTCCCTGAGTTAGAATTCAGGATATTTTTTGGGAGGTGGCTTTCCTGGTGACTCAGATGGTAAAGAATCTACCTGCAACGTGGGAGATCTAGGTTCAGCCCCTTGCTGGGGAAGATCCCATAGAGAGAGAAATGGCTTCTCACTCCAGTATTCCTGCCTGGAGAATTCCATGGGCAGAGGAGCCTTGCAGACTACAGTCCACGAGGTCTCAAAGAGTCAGACAGGACTAACCAACTAAATTATTATTTTTTTTAACGCTAAAAAGTGGAGGGGGTGTGGTTAATTGTTGCAGACTTCTTGGTGTTGGAATCCTTTGTTCTTGCAGCTGTCCACATAGGTCAGGTCACACTGAGCCTGTAAACCTCTGACAAGACAAGTATTACTTCTTGTTCTTCAACTTATCTCTATATGAATGAAAAAGTGTCATATCTTTGAAGATCAGAGCCTTGAAAATGGACTGTCCTGTATATTTCAGACTGTAGACAACATTTCAAACTTGAAGCAAGGGCATTAGAATACAAAGTTAAGGAAATAGATCCGACATGGATGCAGATTTGTTCTTCCTTATTACATATCTAATTTTAAAATAAATAATTAAAAAATTTAATACAAGGCACCCAGCTCACTAGAGGACTCAATTCTTAACTCTACTCCAGAAACCTTATCTTACTTAGAAAAACTTTACGGGACGTGATAATCCTATTCAAAATACCCTCTGCACATTCTCATAGTTCATAGTTATTGGTTCTTTTTAAAGCTTTGGCACAATCTAGTTTTCTTTTTATGCCTTTTTTCCTCACAAAAAAGCAACACTATTTGCTCTACCTATCAAATCCCACAAGCATAATTAGGGCAAGCTGGAAAATGACTGCCTCTTCGACAATAGAATTGAGATCTTAAAGTAAACCAGGAGATGTGCATGAGGAAAATGAATGACACCTACCCAAGCTATTTTATATTTCACATTGGTGTTAACAATTGCTCAAGATAAAAATAATTCACATTCATCAACTAAATTACACGATTTTATTAGTTCCTATTGTCAGATTAGGGAAGCCCCAGGTGGTACACTGATAAAGAATCTGACTGTCACTGTAGGAGACCCAAGAGACACAGATTCAATTCTGGGTCAGGAAGATCCCCTGTAGGAGGAAATGGCATCCCACTACAGTGTTTTTGCCTGGGAAATCCCATGGGCAGAGGAGCATGGTGGGCTATAGTCCACGGGATTGCAAAGGTTGAATACGACTGAGCATCTGAACACAACACAGCAAATATGGTTGACAATATGCTAAAGCTTTGCTCAGACATAAGACCTCATTTAAATAACCCACAATTCTTCAAATATAAAAGCTGCAGAGTCTGCTGGAATTAAATGTGTTGGTTCAAATTTGTATACACATTGAGTGCTTACAATAAAGAGCTAATAGATTTAGGAAAATTAAAATTGAGTTTTAATCTACTGTGTATTAATCTTAAATATGTCTTTCATTTGCAAAATTACTCAGAAATATTTTTGTTTGCATTTCACAAGAATGCATATAAATTACTTCTGACCTACTTTCGGAGAAAAAAAAAAGTGTTGTTATAGTCGTGTCTGACTCTTTAAACACTCCCCCTTAAAGACTATGAATTCCTTTCTGAGACACATTTAAATACAGGAAAATAAAGCATTCTTTTTTAGGTGTCATGTCAATGCTTCTACAAATAACCAAACTATCATTTTACAGTAAATGTTATCATCTCAAAAACTCTAAAAATGTAAATGGGCCAGAGTCCCTTTTAAGTGTGAGTTGAATGGTACAGCTGGGTGTCTTCTCATCACACTGCCCTGCTGATAAAGTGTGAGATTACACAGGAATCAGATGGGGATTTCAGTAGTATCAAAAGAGAACTAAAGCATAGCCGTGCATTCAAACTAATGGTGAAGAAGGCTCTACGGACTGCTGGAGGGCAGTTGATATGCATGAAACCATTTAAAATTCCATCCCTTGTTAGTTTGATGGAACTACATTTAAAACGATGTGCTGCAGAGGAAACTTAAAAAGGTTCATTTATTTCCCTTTGGACCAGAAAGTTTCAGCTGTCCAATGTTACCTCTTAGATAAAGAAAAGTGCTTGAGAAAATTGACCTAGGGCTGATCAGACTCAGCATCTTAGAAATGTATTCAGTTGAATTGGTTCAGACTGACTCATGTGATGGTGCAGACTGAGGGCCTTTCCCTAAGAGCTAAGTATTTAGCTCTAAAATAGTATAACCACACTAAAATGTTAGTGTGCATTTTCTTATAGCAAATTCTATCTTACTGAGTAATTCTTCACAAGATGCCCACATTATGGCAGAAATGCTTTCTCTTCAGGGAATTAATAACAGATGATAGAAAGATGAATACATCTGCTGTTTTGCTCGTTCCCCTACTCATCTCTTATAAGAACTTGCTGGAGTTCTGAGGATTAGAAACGAAAGTTCTAGCCCTTATGTCTTGTTTTGAAGTCTTATTCTGAAATTGTGGTTTAGTCACTAATTCGTGTCTAACTCTTGAGATCTCATGGACTGTAGCCTGTCAGGCTCCTTTGTCCATGGGATTTCCAAGGCAAGAACACTGGAGTGGCTTGATATTTCCTTCTCCGGGGGATCCTACTGACCCAGCATCTGCTGCATGGCAGGTGGACTCTTTAGTGACTGAGCCATCTGGGGAGCCATTGTCCTGAAATCAGTTCATTCCACTCGTGCAACGTGTCTGACTCTTGGCAACACCATGTACTGCACCACTCCAGGCTTCACTGTCCATCACCAACTCCTGGAGCTTGCTCAAACTAATGTCCATTGAGTTGGTGATACAATCCAATCATCTCATCCTCTGTTGTCCCCTTCTCCTCCTGCTTTCAATCATTCCCAGCATCAGGGTCTTCAGTGAGTCAGTTCTTCACATCAGGAATCAAAAACATTGGAGGTTCACTTTCAACATCAGTTCTTCCAATGAATATTCAGGACTGATTTCCTTTAGGCTTTACTGGTTTGAACTCTTTGCAGTTCAAGGGACTCTCAAGAGTCTTTTTCAACACCACAATTCAAAAGCATCAGTTCTTCAGCTCTCAGCTTTCTTTATGCTCCAACTTTCACATCCATTCATGACTACTGGAAAAACCATAGCTTTGGCTAGACGGACCTTTGTTGGCAAAGTCATGCCTCTGCTTTTTAATACACTGTCTAGATTGGTTATAACTTTTCCTTCAAGGAGTGAATGTATTTTAATTTCATAGCTACAGTCAACATCTGTAGTGATTTTGGAGTCCAAGAAAATAAAGTCTGTCACTGTTTCTATTGTTTCTCCATCTATTTGCTGTGAAATGATGGGACTGAATGCCATGATGTTAGTTTTTTGAATGTTGAGTTTTAAGCCAGCTTTTTCACTCTCTTCTTTCACTTTCACCAAGAGGCCCACTACTGGGCATACACACCAAGGAAACCAGAATTGAAAGAGACATGTACCCCAATGTTCATGGCAGCACTGTTTACAATAGCCAGGACATGAAAAAAAACCTAGATGTCCATCAGCAGATGAATGGATAAGAAAGCTGTGGTACATATACACAATGGAGTATTACTCAGCCATTAAAAAGAATACATTTCAATCAGCTCTAATGAGGTGGATGAAACTGGAGCCGATTATACAGAGTGAAGTAAGCCAGAAAGAAAAACACCAATACAGTATACTAACGCATATATATGGCATATAGAAAGATGGTAATGATAACCCTGTATGCGAGATAGCAAAAGAGAAACAGATGTATAGAACAGTATAGGACTCTTTGGGAGAGGGAGAGGGTGGGATGATTTGGGAAAAAAAAAAAAAACAGAGACATTACTTTGCTAACAAAGTTCTATATAGTCAAAGCTATGGTTTTTCCAGTTGTCGTGTATGGATGTGAGAGTTGGACTCTAAAGAAAGCTGAGCACTGAAGAACTGATGCTTTTGAACTGCAGTTTTGGAGAAGACTCTTGAGGGTACCTTGATCTGCAAGGAGATCCACCCAGTACATCCTAAAGGAAATCAGTCCTGAATATTCATTGTAAGGACTGATATTGAAGCTGAAACTCCAATACTTTGGCCACCTGATGTGAAGAGCTGACTCATTTGAAAAGATCCTGATGCTGGGAAAGATTGAAGGCAGGAGGAGAAGTGGACAGCAGAGGATGAGATGGCTGAATGGCATCACTGATTCAATGGACATGACTTTGAATCAACTCCAGGGGTTGGCGATTGACAGGGAGGACTGGCATGCTGCAGTCCATGCGGTCACAAAGAGTTGGACACGACTGAGTGACTGAACTGAACTGAACTGAACTGACTCTGCATGTAAATTAAATAAGCAGGGAAACAACATACAGCCTTGACATAGTCCTTTCTCAATTTGGAACCAGTCCATTATTCCATGTCCAGTTCTCACTGTTGCTAATTGACTTGCCTATACATTTCTCAAGAGGCAGGTAAGGTGGTCTGGTATTACCATCTCTTTAAGAATTTCCCACATTTTTTTGTTCTCCACAAAGTCAAAGGCTTTGGCATAGAAAATAAAGCAGAAGTAGATGTCTTTCTGGAACTCTCTTGCTTTTTCAATGATCCAAGGGATGTTGACAATTTGATCTCTGGTTCCTCTGCCTTTTTAAATACAGCCTGAACATCTGAAAGGTCTCAGTTCATGTACTGTTGAAGGCTTGCTTGGAGAATTTGAGCACTCTGCTAGCGTGTGAGATGAGTGCAGTTATGAAGTAGCTTGAAAATTCTTTTGCCTTGCCTTTCTTTGAGATTGGAATGAAAACTGACCTTTTCCAGTCCTGTGGCCACTGCTGACTTTTCAAAATTTGCTGGTATATTGAGTGCAGCACTTTCACAACATCATCTTTTAGAATATGAAAGAACATAACAGGAATTCCATCGCTTCCACTAGCTTTGTTCATCGTGATGTGTCCTAAGACCCACTGGACTTTGCATTCTACAATGTCTGTCTGGTTCTAGATAAGTGATCAGACCATTGTGGTTATCTGGGTCATGAAGATGTTTTTTGTATAGTTCTTCTGAGTATTCTTGCCACTTTTTCTTAATATCATCTGCTTTTGTTATGTCCAGACCATTTCTGTGCTTTATTTAGTCCTTCTTTGAATGAAATGCTCCCTTGGTATTTTTAACTTTCTTGAAGATATCTCTAGTCTTTCTCATTCTATTCTTCTCTTTTATTTCTTTCCATGGATCACTGAGGAAGGCTTTCTTTTATCTTGTTACT
This sequence comes from Philantomba maxwellii, assembly GCA_006410695.1. NCBI lineage: Eukaryota > Metazoa > Chordata > Mammalia > Artiodactyla > Bovidae > Philantomba > Philantomba maxwellii. The sequence goes on from SJYS01024360.1 coordinate 189,857, forward strand.
ATTCTTTGGAACTCTGTATTCAGATGTATATATCTTTCTTTTTCTCCTTTGCCTTTTAGTTTCTCTTCTTTTCTCAGTTATTTATAAGGCTTCCTCAGACAACCATTTTGCCTTTTTGCATTTCTTTTTCTTGGGGACGTCTTGATCATGGCCTCCTGAACAATGTCAGGAACCTCCGTCCATAGTTCTTCATGTACTCTGTCTATCAGATATAATCCCTTGAATGTGTTTGCCACTTCCAATGTATAATTGTAAGGGATTCAATTTAGGTCAGACCTGAATGATCTAGTGGTTTTCCCTGTTTTCTTCAACTTGAGTCTGAATTTGGCAATAAGGAGTTCATGATCTGAGCCACAGTCAGCTCCCAGTCTTGTTTTTGCTGACTGTATCAAGCTTCTCCATCTATGGCTGCAAAGAATATAATCAATCTGATTTCAGTTTTGGCCATCTGGTGATATCCACGTGTAGAGTCTTGTGTTGTTGGAAGAGGGTGTTTGTTATGACTAGTGCTTTCTCTTGGCAAAACTCTGTTAGCCTTTGCCCTGCTTCATTTTGTACTCCAAGGACAAATTTTCCTGTTACTCCAGGTATCTTTTGATTTCCTGCTTTTGATCTACAGTCTCCTAAGATGAAACAAACATCTTCTGTGTGTGTGTGTGTGTGTGTGTTAGTTCTAGAAGATCTTGTTTGTCTTCATAGAACCTTTCAAGTTCAGCTTCTTCAACATTAGCTGGGGCATAGGCTTGAATTACTGTGATACTGAATGATTTGCCTTGAACAGAGATCATCTGTCATTTTTTGAGATTGCACCCAAGTACTGCATTGTGGACTCTTGTTGACTTTAAGCACTACTCCATTTCTTCTAAGAATTATTTCCACAGTAGTAGATATAATGGTCATTTGAATTAAATTTGTCCATTCAAGTCCATTTTAGTTCACTGATTTCTAAAATGTCAGTGTTCACACTTGCCATCTCCTGTTTGACCACTTGCAATTTTCCTTGATTCATTGACCTAACGTTTCAGGTTCCTATGCAATATTGTTCTTTACAGCATCAGACTTTACTTCCATCACCAGTCACATCAACAACTGAGCATTGCTTTCACTTTGGCTCTTCATTCTTTCTGAAGTTATTTCTCCACTCTTCTCCAGTAGCATATTGTGTACCTACTGACCTGGGGAGTTAATCTTTCAGTGTCATATTCTTTTGCCTTTTCATACTGTTCATGGGATTCTCAAGGCATGAATACTGAAGTGGTTTGCCATTCCCTTCTCCAATGGACTACTTTTTGCCATAACTCTCCACTATAACCCATTTGTCTTGGGTGTTGCTACATGACATGGCTCTTGGTTTCATTGAGTTAGACAAGCCTGTGGTCCATGTGGGCTTCCCTTGTGGTTCAGCTGGTAACGAATCTGCCTACAATGTGGAAGACCTAGGTTCTATCCCTGAGTTGGGAAGATACCCTGGAGAAGGGAAAGGTTACCCACTCCCATATTCTGGCCTGGAGAACTCCATGGCCTGTTTGCATGGGGTTGCAAAGAGTTCATGTGATCAGTTTGATTAATTTTCTGTGATTGTGGTTTTCATTATGTTTGCTCTCTGATGGATAAGAATAAGAGGCTTATGGAAGCTTCCTGATGGAAGAGACTGACTGAGGGGAAACTGGGTCTTGTTCTGATGGGTGGGGCCATGCTCAGTAAATCTTTAAAGCAATTTTCTATTAATTAGCAAGGCTGTGTTCCCACCTTGCTTTTTGAACTGAGACCAAAGTATAGTAGGGTCAGTGAAGATAATGGTGACTTTCTTCAACAGGACTTGAAGTATTCAGTGCCCCTGACCATGCAGCAGGCCAGTGTCAACCCATGCCTCTGCCAGAGACTCCTGGACACTCTCAGCCAAGTCTTGGTCAGTCTCTTGTGGGGTCATCGCTCCTTTCTCCTGGGTCCTGGTGTACACAAGCTTTTGTTTGTGCCCCCCAAGAGTCTGTTTTCCTAGTCCTGTGTAATATCTGTAGTCAAATCCCACTGGCCTCCAAATTTAAATTCCCTGGGGTTTCACAGATCCCCAGATTGGTTTCACAGATCCCCAGATTTGCCAGATCCCCAGATTGGAAAATCTATTGTGGGTCCTATAACTTTCTTGACAGTCTGAGGATTTTTGGGTATAATCGTTCTGCAGACTGTGGGTCATCGGCTTGGCAGTTCTATGGTGGAGTTAATGGTGACCTCCTCCAAGAGGGCTTATGCCACACTCTATATGACCCGGGTCTGCTGAACCCGGACCCCCTGCCCCTTTGGCAGGCCACTGCTGACTCAAAACTCCACAGAAGACATTCAAAGGCAGGTCTGGTTCAGTCTCTGTGGGTGTCTAGGTACTGATGTGCACAAGGTTTTGTTTGAGCCCTCTGAGAGTCTCTGGTGGTATGGAGTTTGATTCAAAACATGATTTTGCCCATCTTACAAACTTTCTGGGGCTTATCCTTTGCCCTTGGACATGGGGTATCTTTTTTTGGTGGGATCTAACATTTTTCTGGGCTTCCCTTACGGCTCAGCTGGTAAAGAATCCATCTGCAATGTGGGAGACATGGATTTGACCCCTGAGTTGGAAAGATCCCCTGGAGAAGGGAAGGGCTACCCACTCCAGTATTCTGGCATGGAAAATTCCATGGACTCTTTAGCCCATGGGGTTTCAAAGAGTTGGAAATGACTGAGTCACTTTCACTTTCCCTTTCAACATTCTCCTGTTGATGGTTGTTCAGCAGCAAATTGCAGTTTTGGAGTTCTTGCAGGAGAAAATTAGCACATGTCCTCCCACTCCACTATCTTGCTTCATCTTTTCTAGAATCATCTCCCATTTACCTTCTAAGATGCAGACCATGGTCACACACAGAAATATTTTACCTCACAAAACTGCTTCACTTTCCTAACTTCAAGCATTGTTTAGCCTGACTTTAGCCATAATCTCACCTTCTCTATTGGCTCCTTCAAAACCCATCAGCTTGATTCAAATAATTCATATTAACCCTGGCCTTCTGGTTTCCTTTGTCTCTATACCACTTTGCTCTGGGTCAGCATTTACGTGCTGACTATTTGGAACTCATTCTTCCCTTTTTCTTTCTTACTAAGGAAAAAGAACAAATACTTTTGCTTTTTGAATAAAGAAATAACAGAAATAAATATATCCAAAACTATGTCATTCAGTTTTCCAGGAGTAGATCATGGAAATATGGAAAAAAAATTACACATGAATCTATATGCATGATTAAAAACAATATTTTAGCAAAGAAAAGTGTGTGAGAGTTTGGAGATTAAAGAGGATGAGTTTAGTACTCAAAAATATATACCTTTTGGACTGAATCAAGAAACATCTTAAAGTT
>SJYS01024360.1:197206-210120 GCA_006410695.1 Philantomba maxwellii
TCTAAGGGGGCCAACTTATTAAAGTACATATATTTAAAGAAATAAAACTAGAATGTCTTGAGTGTGTTTAAATAATTTTCTGATCAATTGACCTTCTCTTAGTTTAGGAAACAGCTTTTAGAATTATGGAAAGTGACTGGAAATCAATAGCTTAGAGACCTGCTAAACAAAATGAAAAAAATAAAAACCTCAAAAGGGTCAAAAGTGGAGATTGCTGACCTTAAATAGAAAATAAACTTGCAGTTTTTAACCCCATCTAATTTATTCAGCTTCACATTAATATTTTAGCACATTGTTTGTGGCCACAAAGCACATATTCTAGCATCTTGCTCTATAATTCATCACTGTCTTGTTAGCTCTTTGCTATTTTCTGGTGGATTTAAAAACATGGATTTTATCCAGCTTTTCAGGTTTCCTTAGAAACAGAGAGAGAGCGAGGAATAGAAAGCAGAATAACATAGCCCAACCTCATTGCAATCCTACTTATCAATCAATTTTAGTATTTATGATGTATTTAAGTTGTAGGAAAATAGGGCATGAGAGGATAGTCACATCCTAGGTCCCCAGTGAGTCCCAGGGATGGGCCACCAAGTGAGGGTCTTTGGCTTCTCATAGGAAAGAACTCAAGAACTCAAGCCATAGTAAAGGGAAAGCAGGTTTATTAAAAAAAGATACACACTTAGATATCCACAGATAGAGTATGGTTCATCTCAGAAGGCAAGATCACTCTGAGGTGAGGGGGTGGTTAGCATTTAGAGGCTGGGCAATTTTATAGGCCAGTGAGTGGGAGGATTATTCAAACTATTTTGGAGAAGGAGCAGGGAATTCCAGGAATTGGCCCCTGCCCCTTTTGGCCTTTTATGGTCAGTCTTGGAACCATCATTGTACCTGTGGTTTTGTCATTTAGTTAATGTGTTATAGTTAGCCTGGTGGTGAGATAGTAAAGAACATGCCTGCAATGCAAAAGATTTGGTTTCAATCCCTGGGTCAGGAGGATCCTCTGGAGAAGGGAATGGCTACCCACTCCAGTATCCTTGCCTGGAGAATCCCATGGAAAGAGGAGCCTGGCGGGCTACAGTCCATGGAGTCACAAAATAGTCAGATGCTACTGAAGTGACCAAGCACACACATATGCACCTCTTTATTCCACTGTTAAACTTTCTAAATTACTTTATTTTTCTTCTCTGGATGCCTTAACTTCTTTCTTTACAGTTAGCATTTTTTTTTAATTTTTTTTTCTATGGTTTTTTTTTTTTTTAGATTTTATTTTTACTTTATTTTACTTTACAATACCGTATTGGTTTTGCCATACATTGACATGAATCCACCATGGGTGTATACGTGCTCCCAATCCTGAATCCCCCTCCCACATCCCACCCCTCTCTGGATCATGCCCATGCACCAGCCCCAAGCATCCTGTATCCTGTATCGAACATAGGCTGGTGCTTCATTCTTACATGATAGTATACATGTTTCAATGCCATTCTCCCAAATCATCCCACCCTCTCCCTCTCCCACAGAGTCCAATAGTCCGTTCTATACATCTGTGTCTCTTTTGCTGTCTCGCATACAGGGTCATCATTGCCATCTTTCTAAATTCCATATATATGTGTCAGTATACTGTATTGGTGTTTTTCTTTCTGGCTTACTTCACTCTGTATAATAGGTTCCAGTTTCATCCATCTCATTAGAACTGATTCAAATGAATTCTTTTTAATGGCTGAGTAATACTCCATTGTGTATATGTACCACAGCTTTCTTATCCATTCATCTGCTGATGGACATCTAGGTTGTTTCCATGTCCTGGCTATTATAAACAGTGCTGCAATGAACATTGGGGTACATGTGTCTCTTTCACTTCTGGTTTCCTCGGTGTGTATGCCCAGCAGTGGGATTGCTGGGTCATAAGGCAGTTCTATTTGCAGTTTTTTAAGGAATCTCCACACTGTTCTCCATAGTGGCTGTACTAGTTTGCATTGCCACCAACAGTATAAGAGGGTTTAAAATTTTGTGAACTTATACTCTGGTGAGTTTATTTTTCATTTATTAACCAGGTCTTTTAGTATACCCATTTGTACTACAACTCTTAAGAAAGTTATTACTTTTTGGTGGTAAAAGCTTATGCAATTTTCTAATATTTTATATCTCTAGAACAGAAATATTATTATTCAGATATATAGCCTTATACATTGATTCTGTGTATCTCTTTCATATTTTATTTCTCTGACTTTTATTTAAAATATTTGGAAAGCTTCCTTGATTATGTTTTCTAAGGTCACTGAATAAATTTTAAATTTTATTTTGGAAATTTATTTATAATTTTGCTTATTTGGTTTATTCCCTGTTATTTTCATGGATGTAATGGCTCTCACATTTCTCTGAGCATGCATTAGGATATCTTTTTGTTTTTGCTTTCTATTCTTTATATCACTTTTACTATCTGTTTCCTGGGGTAATTTTTCATGGTGATAATTTCTTAAAATGTATTTTTATTGAAATATAGTATATTTACAATGCTGTATTAATTTATGCCATATGGGAAAGTGATCAAGTTATATACATGTGTATATTCTTCTTTATATTCTTTTCTAGCCTGATTTATCACAGGATGTTCAATGTAGTTCCCTGAGTTATACAGTAGGGTCTTGTGGGTCACCCATTCTATGTGTAATAGTTTGCATCTGCAAACACATGGTGATAACTTAAATCAGACGTTAAGAGGTGTTTTACTCATTATTCTGACATAAGTATAAGGAAATGAAAGGCTGGTTGGCAGCTTTCAGTATAAACCTTCATTTTGGCTTTAATAGGGAAGACTAGAAGTGAGGTTTCAAAGGGAAGCCTGAATGCCACTACTCACATCACTTTCTTTGGAACTGTCACATTTTCCAGGGACAAACTCTTAAGTTATCCTACTTGGGAGTTATTACTGGAATGTCATGCAGTGTGTGAGTCTGAGAGGGAACAAAATCCCTCCTATGAAACATTTCAACAATCCTTTTGAATTTACTGCTATGTTTTTGATTCCCATCTGGCATCCTTGAGGTTTAAACTATGGGTTTCTGCTTTCTGAGCTGCATCATGCTTTAGGAACATTCTAGACCAAATATTTTATGACCTGGTGCCTTAGTTACTCTTCTTATATACAACTTGTTGTTGCTGTTATTTAGTTGCTAAATCTTGTCCAACTTTTTGTGACTTCATAGACTGTAGCCCACCAGGTTCCTCTGTCCACGGGATTCTCCAGGCGAGAATACTGGGTGAGTTGCCATTTCCTTCTCCAGGGGATTTTCCTGACCCAGGAATCGAACCCATAACTCCTGCATTGGCAGGCTGATTCTTTACTGCTGTGCCTCTAGAGGATCCTCTTCTAAGTGTGAGTCACACGTGTATCATCAGACTTCTTAAAGCAGTGTGAGGTGACAGCTGCTGACCTTGCTGAGTATAGATGTCATTTTCATTACCAGTAGGTGGACTGCTCCATGGGTCTCCTATGAAGGTCAATCTGATTCAATAGCCTGCAGCTTCCTTGAAGTCCATCTGCTTTCTCTCTTTTCTTCCTGTTTTTATCACTATTATTTGCTAACCAGGTTAATGTCATATGAAGAATTTCATCTAGGGGACAATATCTGAATTTCATCTTGATATAATATACAACTACTATGGTCTGATTTAACTGAAATTTTTCATGCAATCCTTCTTATTGAGTCAGTTCCTAGGCAGGTTGATAAGAAGTCCGGGGTCCCTGAGGAGGAGAAAGGGGTCTGGGGCTCTCCAGGAGGAGATAGGGGTCTGGAATTCTCAAGGAAGAGGTAAGGACAAATGTTTCTCTCTTCATTCCTTAGTAAGGATTATAAAAATAATATATCCTGCTTGAGGATATGTTTCTCCTTCCTGAAAATCTTCTGATATATCCTGTTATCTCAAAATGTATATTGTGGGAGTGGGTCTAGTACGACCTTTTCAACCTTGAGACATTCTTTTTATTTATCATAATAACAAATTATAAAAATACATAACTCCCTTGTTAACACTAGTGAGGGGGACACTCTCCATCCCCCCTCTGATGTCTATGTCAGAAGCTTTCTCTGCCCCTTTCCACTTTAAGAAAACTCTGCTATTCAAAAACTCTTGAGTGATCAAGCCTGGTCCCTGGTCCCTGGTCCCTGGTCCCTGGTCCCGAAGTTAAATCTTCTTTGGAGATCAAGAATCTGACACTGTTCACCATAAGCTATCATTATGTTAGATTTATTCACCATACATTCATAACTTTTAATGATATGCTATTATTTTATTGGGATTTTAGAAAAGAAAGAAAACAGTTGAGTGTGATCAATCAATTATATTCACACAGAAAATCTAAACTGTGTATAGGATATTTTCATATGAAAAAGACTCTACAGCCTTTGGAAGGATGACCAAGTAAACTTCCTATGTACTACTATAGTTGCAGCATCATGTATCTTTGAAAATTAGGTCAACTCTAAAATATTTGCATTACCCTATGGGAAAAAAATATGTAGTCACTAACTGGAACAATAAAACCTTTTGAACAAATGCATTCAATTATCATATGTAAATACTATAGCACATAAAAAGTAGGAATGAAATATCTTAATGCTTGCCTCTCTTCCATCACCTGTAACTATGAGAGAGCATTTGAACCTTGCTGAAAGATGTTTTTAAATTAAATTAAATAATGCAAGAAAATGGTTAGCATATAATTTAGTACACTGTAAGCCTCTAAAAATGCCTATTATATCAGCATTTCCTCCAACTGCAACTAAAGAAACATACATTCACACTTGCAAAGACTTTAAAATAAAATTTTAGGTTTTGTAAATGTCTGAATAGTGGAGTTTTGAAAGACTAAGCTGTCTTTTAGTTCAGTTCAATTCAGTCACTCAGTCATGTCTGATTGTTTACGACCCCACGGACTGAACCACACGAGGCCTCCTTGTCCATCACCAACTCCCGGAGCTTACTCAAACTCATGTCCATCGAGTTAGTAGGGCAATCCAACCATTTCATCCTCTATCATCCCCTTCTTCCACCTTCAATCTTATCTAGTTCAGGCGCTTTTCCAAAGAGACAGTTCTTCGTATCAGGTGGACAAATATTGGAGTTTCAGATTCAACATCAGTCCTTCTATTGAATACTCAGGACTGATTTCCTTTAGAATTGACTGATTGGGTCTGTTGGCAGTCCTAGGGACTCTCAACAGTCTTCTCTAATACCACAGTTCAAAAACATCAGTTCTTTGGTGCTCAGCTTTCTTTATGGTCCATCTTTCATACAATACATGGTTAGTGGAAAAACCATAGCTTGTACAAGATGGACCTTTATTAACAAAGTAAACTCTCTGCTTTTTAATATAATATCTAAGTTGGTCACAGCTTTTCTTCCAAGGAGCAAGCGTCTTTTAATTTCATGGTTTCAGTCACCATCTGCAGTGATTATGGAGCCCCCAAAATAAAGTCTCTCATTGTTTCCATTGCTTCCCCATATATTTGCCATGAAGTGATGGGACCAGATGCCATAATCTTAGATTTCTTAATGTTGGGTTTTTCACTCTCTTTTTTCACTTTCGTCAAGAGGCTCTTTAGTTTCTCTTCACTTTTGCTGAATCTCTGGTTCTGCTGACTTTTCTAAATCCAGCTTGAACATATGGAAGTTCTTGGTTCACATACTGTTGAAGCCTGTTTGAGCATTACTTTTCTAGCTTGTGAGATGAGTGCAGTTGTGTACTACTTTGAACATTCTTTGGCATTGCCTTTCTTTGGGATTGAAATGAAAACAGACTTTTTCTAGTCCTGTGGCCACTGCTGACTTTTCCAAATTTGTTGGCATATTGAGTGTAGCACTTTAACAGCATCATCTTTTGGATCTGAAATAGCTCAACTGGAATTCCATCACCTCCACCAGCTTTGTTCATACCGATGTGTTCTAACGACCACTTGCCTTCGCATTTCAGGATGTCTGGCTCTAGGTGAGTGATCACACCATCACGGTTATCTGAGTCATTAAAATCTTTTTTTTGTATAGTTTTTCTGTGTATTCTTTCCACCTCTTCTTCATATCTTCTGCTTCTGTTAAGTACATACCATTTCTGTCCTTTATTGTGCCTGTCTTTGCATGAAATGTTCCCTTGGTATCTCTAATTTTCTTGAAGAGATCTCTAGTCCTTCTTATTCTAATTTTTTCCTCTATTTCTTAACATTGATTACTGAGGAACGCTTTCTTATATCTCCTTGCTATTTCTTGGAACTCTCCATTCAAATGGGTATATCTTTCCTTTTGTCCTTTGCTTTTCACTTTTCTTCTTTTCTCAGTTATTTTTAAGGTCTCCTCAGACAACCATTTCACCTTTTTGCATTTCTTTTTCTTGGGAATGATCTTGATCACTGCCTCTTATACTAAGTCAGGAACCTCTGTTCATAGTTCTTCAGGCAATCTGTCTATCAGGTCTAATCCCTTGAATCTGTTTGTCACTTCCACTGTATAATCATAAGGGATTTGATGTAGGTCNTTCTTATATCTCCTTGCTATTTCTTGGAACTTTCAAATGGGTATATCTTTCCTTTTGTCCTTTGCCTTTCACTTATCTTCTTTTCTCAGTTATTTTTAAGGTCTCCTCAGACAACCATTTCACCTTTTTGCCTTTCTGTTTTCTTGGGAATGATCTTGATCACTGCCTCTTATACTAAGTCAGGAACCTCCGTTCATAGTTCTTCAGGCAATCTATCAGGTCTAATCCCTTGAATCTGTTTGTCACTTCCACTGTATAATCATAAGGGATTTGATGTAGGTCATACCTGAATGGTCTAGTGGTTTTCCCTGCTTTCTTCAATTTAAGTCTGAATTTGGCAATAAGGAGTTCATGATCTGGACTACAGTCAGCTTGTGGTCTTGTTTATGCTGCCTATTTAGAGCTTCTCCATCTTTGGCTGCAAAGAATATAATAAATCTGATTTCGGTATTGACCATCCGGTGATGCATCATGATACATCATGTGTAGACTCGTAGAGTCTTCTCTTGTTGAAAGTGGGTGCTTGCTATGACCAGTGCATTCTCTTGGCACAACTCTATTAGTCTTTGCCCTGCTTTATTTTGTACTCCAAGGCCAAATTTGCCTGTTACTCCAGGTATCTCTTGACTTCCTACTTTTGCATTCCAGTCCCCTATAATAAAAAGGACAACTTTTTTGGGTGTTAGTTCTAGAAGTTCTTATAGGTCTTCATAGAACCATTCAACTCCTGCTTCTTCAACATTACTGGTTGGGGCATATACTTGGATTACTGTGATATTGAATNTATCTCTTGACTTTATACATTTGCATTCCAGTCCCCTATAATGAAAAGGACAGATTTTTGGAGTGTTAGTTCTAGAAGTTCTTATAGGTCTTCATAGAACCATTCAACTCCTGCTTCTTCAACATTACTGGTTGGGGCATATACTTGGATTACTGTGATATTGAATGTCTTTCCTTGGAAACAGACAGAGACCAAGATTGCATCCAAGTACTGCACTTCAGACTCTTCTATTGACTATGAGGACTATTCCATTTTTCTATAAGTTTCTTCACCACAGTAATGGATAATGGTCTTCTGAGTGAAATTCACCCATTCCAGTGCATTTTAGTTCACTGATTCCTAAAACGTCAACATCACTGTTGCCGTCTCCTGTGTGACCACTTCCAATATACCTTGATTCATGGACCTAACATTCCAGGTTCCTATGCAATATTGTTGAGTAGGTATGGCATAAGCCCTCTTGAAGGAGGTCACCATTAACCCCACCATAGAGCCGCCAAATGTTACATAGGACTGGGGAAACAGACTTTGGAGGACACAAACAAAACCTTGTGTGTGCCAGCACTCAGGAGAAAGGAGCAGTGACCCCCACAAAAGACACAGCCAGACATGCCTGTGAGTGGCCAGGAGGCCCTGGCAAAGACATGGCCTGCTGCTCTGTTGGGGCACTGAACACAACAGTCCTGGCATAAGCCCTGTTGAAGAAGGCTGCCATCACCACCATCACCCCTACCATCGAATGAGAAAATACAAAGGGAAAGACTAAAAATCTCTCTTTAAAAAAAATCAGAGATAACAAGGGAACATTTCATGAAAAGATGGGTACAATGATGGAGAGAAATGGTACAGACCTAACAGAAGCAGAAGATATTAAGAAGAGGTGGCAAGAATACACAGAACTATGAAAAAAGATCTTAGTGACCCAGATAACAATGGTGGTGTGATCACTCATCTAGAGCCAGACATCTTGGAGTGTGAAGTCAAGTTTGCCTTAGGAAGCATCAATAAGAACAAAGCTAGTGGAAGTGAAGGAATTCCAGTTGAGCTATTGCAAATCCTAAAAGATGATGCTGTGAAAGTGCTGCACTCAATATGTCAACAAACTTGAAAAACTCAGCAGTGGCCACAGGATGGGAAAAGATCTGTTCTCACTCTAGTCCCAAATAAAGGCAAGTTCAAAGAATGCTCAAACTACCATGCAATTACACTCATCTCACATGCTAGCAAAGAAATGATCAAAATTCTTGAAGCTAGACTTCAATAGTATGTGAACCAAGAACTTCCAGACACTCAAGTTGGATTTTAAAAAGCTAGAGAAACCAGAGATCAACTTGCCAACATCTGCTGGATCATAGAAAAAGCAAGAGAATTCCAGTAAGGCTTCTGTTTCATTGACTACCTTAAAGCCTTTGACTGTGTGGACCACAACAAACTATAGAGAATTCTTTTTTATTTTTATTTTTTTAAACTGAACATTTTATTTATTTTAATTTATTTTAATTGGAGGTTAATTACTTTTCAATATTGTATTGGTTTTGCCATATATCATCATGAATCCGACACAGGTATACACCTGTTCCTTATCCTGAACCACCCCTCCCTTCTCCCTCTCCATACAATCCCTCTGGGTTGTCCCTGTGCACCAGCCCCGAGCATCCAGTATCAGAATTGAACCTGGACTGGCGATTCATTTCATTTATGATATTATACATGTTTTAATGCCATTCTCCCAAATCATCCTACCCTCTCCCTCTCCCACAGAGTCCAAAAGACTGTTCTATACATCTGTGTCTCTTTTGCTGTCTCGCATACAGGATTATCATTAGCATCTTTCTAAATTCTATATATATGGGTTAGTATACTGTATTGGTGTTTTTCTCTCTGGCTAACTTCACTCTGTATAATCGGCTCCAGTTTCATCCACCTCATTAGAATTGATTCAAATGTATTCTTTTTAAGGGCTGAGGAATACTCCATTGTGTATATGTACCACAGCTTTCTTAGCCATTCATCTGCTGATGGGCATCTAGGTTGTTTCCATACCCTGGCTATTATAAACAGTGCTGCAATGAACATTGGGGTACACTTGTCTCTTTCAATTCTGGTTTCCATGGTGTGTATGACCAGCAGTGGGATTGCTGGGTCATAAGGCAGTTCTATTTCCAATTTTTTAAGGAATCTCCATACTGTTCTCCATAGTGGCTGTACTAGTTTGCATTCCCACCAACAGTGTAAGAGGGTTCCCTTTTCTCCACACCCTCTCCAGCATTTATTGCTTGTAGACTTTTGGATCGCAGCCATTCTGACTGGTGTGAAATGGTNTGGGTCATAAGGCAGTTCTATTTCCAATTTTTTAAGGAATCTCCATACTGTTCTCCATAGTGGCTGTACTAGTTTGCATTCCCACCAACAGTGTAAGAGGGTTCCCTTTTCTCCACACCCTCTCCAGCATTTATTGCTTGTAGACTTTTGGATCGCAGCCATTCTGACTGGTATGAAATGGTACCTCATTGTGGTTTTGATTTGCATATCATTTCTCTGATAATGAGTGATGGAAATGCCAGACCACCTTATCTGCCTTCTGAGAAATCTGTATGCAGGTCAAATGCAACAGTTAGAACCAGACATGGAACAACAAACTGGTTCCAGATCAGGAAAGGAGTATGTCAAGGCTGTATATTGTCACCGTGTTTATTTAACTTAATGCAGAGTGCATCATGAAAAACGCTGGGCTGGATGAAGTACAAGCTGGAATCAAGATTGCGTGGAGAAATATCACTAACCTCAGATATGCAGATGACACCATCATTATGGCAGAAAGCATTGAGGAACTAAAGAGCCTCTTGGTGAAAGTGAAAGATGAGAAGGAAAAAGCTTGCTTAAAACTCAGCATTCAAAAAACAAAGATGGCATCCAGCCCCATCACTTCATGGCAAATATATTGTAAAACAATGAAAAAGTGAGAGATTTTTATCTCCTTTGGCTCCAGAATCACTGCAGATGGTGACTGCAGCCATGAAATTAAAAGATGCTTGCTTCTTGGAAGAAAAGCTATGACAAACCTAGACAGCATGTTAAAAAGCAGAGTCTTTACCAACAAAGGTCCATCTATTCAAGGCTATGGTTTTTCTAGTAGTCATGTAAGGATGTGAAAGTTGGACCATAAAGAAATTTGAGGGCCAAATAATTAATGCTTTTGAACTGTGTTGTTGGAGAAAACTCTTGAGAGTCCCTTGGACAGCAGGGAGATAAAACCAGTTAATCCTAAAGGAGATGAGTCCTGAATATTCATTGGAAGAACTGATGCTGAAGCTGAAGCTCCAATACTTTGACCACCTAATGTGAAGAACTGTCTCTTTGTAAAGGACCCTGATGCTGGGGAAGATTGAAGGCAGTAGAAGAATGGGATGACAGAGGATGAGACAGTTGGATAGCATCACCAACTCAATGGATATGAGTCTGAGCAAGCTCCAGGAGTTTGTGATGGACAGGGAAGCCTGGCATGTTGCGGTCCTTGGGGTCGCAAAGAGCCAGACATGACTGAGCAACTGAACTGAATTGAACTGAAGGACATGGATGTAATCTAGATGCCCATGGACAGAGGAATGGATAAAGAAGTCATGGTACATATATACAATTGAATATTGCTCAGCCATAAAAAGTATATATTTGAATCAGTCATTATATATTTAACAGAACCCAGTGAATATACAAAATTAAGAGTGAATGGGAAATCTATGGACCTTGAGTGACTATGGTAGGTCATTGTAGCTTCATGAATTGTAAAATATGTACTACTCAGGTGGGGGATGTTGATTATGAAGGAGGCTGTGCTTTTTTAGTGATGCAGAATATATAGGGAAATCTTGTATCTTCCTCTCAATTTTCCTGTGAATCTGAATCTTCTTTAAAAAGAATAATGTATGCTGAAAAACTCAGGAAAGCAAAACAAAATGCAAACGAAAGTCTGCTCGAAAAAAGGATAAATTACAGATCTTAGAGGTTAATACTGTGATTATATAAATTTAAAATATTTCACCTTTTTAATGGTTGAATAATATTCCACTGTGTATATGTATCACAACTTCTTGGCCCATTCATCTGTGGATGGAGAGTTAGATTGTTTCCATGTCCTGGCTGTTGTAAATAGTGTTGTGGTGAACATTGGGGTACATGTGTCTATGTCAATTGTGGTTTCCACAGGGTATATGCCCAGCAGTGAATTTTGAGTCATATGTCAGTCTTATTCCTAGGTTTTTAAGGAATCTCCATACTCTTCTCCATAGTGGCTTTATCCATTTGCATTCNATTGTTTCCATGTCCTGGCTATTGTAAATAGTGTTGTGGTGAACATTGGGGTACATGTGTCTATGTCAATTGTGGTTTCCACAGGGTATATGCCCAGCAGTGAATTTTGAGTCATATGTCAGTCTTATTCCTAGGTTTTTAAGGAATCTCCATACTCTTCTCCATAGTGGCTTTATCCATTTGCATTCCCACTAACAGTGCAAGAGGATTCCTTTTCCTCCACACCCTTTCTGGCATTTATTGTTTGTAGATTTTTTTGATGATGTCCTTTCTGACTGGTGTGAGGTGGAACGAATTAAGGGAGCAGCATTGAAACATATACATTACCATGTATAAAATAAGATAGCCAGTGGAAATTTACTGTATGATGCAGGGAGCTCAAATCCAGTGCTTCATGACAACCTAGAGGAGTGGGATGGGGTGGGAAGTGGGAGGGATGTTCCAGGGGAAGGGACATATCTATACCTATGGTTCACTCATGTTGATAGATGGCAGAAACCAACACAACATTGTAAAGCAATTATTCTCCAATTAAAAATAAAATTTAAAAATTCATCCTTTTTAAAAATATTAAACATAAAACTTCTTCCCAACTACCAGAGATGTTGTGTCCTTTCATGTTATTTGATTATTTATAGCCCATTTTGATGAGAAAACAAAAGAGTATAATTAAATTTGTTTAAGATCCAGTCATCTTATGTCTCTTTTCTGATCTGCCAACACCCCAGGAAAAACTATAAGGATCTCAATATAAGAACATTGTGCAAGAAAAGTGAAAGGAAATGTAAACTGGATAAATATTTTTGAAAATAAATGTAGATTAACAGGATAGAATTTAAGGGAGAAAGCAATATATTGAAGTTACATTAGACCAGGAAGGTGATAAATGAAAAATAAATAGCTGTCTTTTATAATTTTTTCTTTTATACTAAAATTACTTAATGTCACTAAGTGACCATAAAGAAGAATTTTCTCTTGTTCTTATTGAAAACATATGCCCACATCAGTCTTCATCTAGGTAGAGTTGAGTTGAATATTTTTTTAAATCTAACAACTATAAAAATGGTCTTTATGCTCCAAATTTAGCAGGACAAATGCCATTCTACACCAACAATAGCTTATGACAAATTATAAATTCTGTTTCTGTTGAAGAAGTTAACCACCAGAGTCTGCCAGATATTTAGAAATGCCCAATTCAGCATCTCCTGGGGGATCACTGCTTCTTTCCCCTGGGTCTTGGTGCTCACAAAGTTTTGTCCATACTCTCCAAGAGTCTCTGTTTCCCCCAGTCCT
>SJYS01024360.1:254534-265492 GCA_006410695.1 Philantomba maxwellii
TGCTTCCCTGGTGGCTTAGTGGTAGCAAATCCACCTGCCAGTGCAGGAGACCTGGGTTCAATCCTGGGGTCAGAAAGACCCCCTGAAGGACGAGATGGCAACCCACTCTGGTATTCTTGCCTGGAAAATCCCATGGACAGAGGAGCCTGGCAGGCTACAGTCCATGGGGTCGCAAAGAGTCTGGCATGACTTGGCACCTAGCCAACAACAAAGCTTATAAAATAAAATCTCAGACTCAATAGCTAATATTTCTGCTACAGTGTTAAACAATGTTTGTAGCAGAAAATGTTTTAATTTCTGTATTTAGCAATACCTTACTCAGTAAAATATTATATCTTATATTGATACATACCCATGAATCACATGATGAAATTATCCATTATCCATTTTCTAGAGTATTTTTAATATGAATGTGTATTGAATGATCTAGCTGTCTTTTCAGCATCTGTGCTGAACATAATAAATTCTGTTAAATTAAAACAATTAATAAATTATATTAAAATATTGAAGCATTCTGGCACTTCTTAAATAAATTCCACTAGGCATGATGCATTATTTTTAAATGTTCTGTTGCATTTTATTTCCTAATTCATTTAAGATTATTGCAAAGATATTCATGAGTGAAATCAGCCTTTAGTTTTTTTTGTTGTTTTTTTTTTGCACAATCCTCATCAGTATTCAGTGTCACTGAACAGAGAAAATTTTCTTTTTAAGATGCAGAAAAATATTTTATATCCTTTACTGATTACAGTGACTAAAAGTACATACAATTTAGGAAGCAAATATGGCTGAAAGTATAACTTACTATAACTGCATAATATTGAGTCACCTGCTCAGGAATTTTTATGAAAAAGGCAAACTGGATCTCTCCCTGTAATTTTGGAGGGAAGTTCTTTTTATAGTGACTTTTTGAGGTCGTCTTAATATAATCTGAAATAACATAATAATATAATTTGAAATAATTGCCCTTCTGGGCTGAAAATAATCAGTCTTGGAGATAAGCATCCTTACCACGCAAAGTCAAGTTGAAAATGACCCCAGAGAATTTTGTCAGAGCGACTATGAAATTTTGATATTCTTTCCTATATCTTAGCTTTTGAGTCTCTTCTTGACTTCCTTTCCTTCTCTCTAACTTTCTAACTCTTCACCCACTTTCTCATTTATCTTATCATCATGGTATTACTAAACCACCCACAACTGTTTCAAGTATCCTACTTTATCCTCCACTTGTATCTTCCAAGCACAACTCCAACCTGTTTCCATCTCTTAGATCCGACATTAAAATTAGTTCTACAGAGGCCCTTTGTCTCTCTCCCTGTGCACTCCCTCACTGTGGTTCCCAATTTAATTTTTGCAGTCCATTTGGATCACCCCTTAGCTACACACCTGCCTCCCTTGCTTCTCTCTCCCTTTTAAAGATTAGCCTACAAGCATCCCACCTTGAGGAGATTCAGCTTTTATCTACTCTATAACTTACCTGAATTACTCTATGCAGCCAAAGCGGGAGGTGGGGGGGGGACCATGAAACTGGATGGCCTTGTATTGACTTCGCTATCACTTAGCTTAATTGGCCTCTTAGTACTGTGCAGAGGTCTGATGTCAATGTCTTGCCCTCAGTTCCTTTCCTTACCCACTTACCTAGGTGGCTTTTCATGCTTTGTCCTTACTGGAACACCTAAGACCCCATCGCCCTTCCTCATTCTCAGCTGATAAACTATTTTCTTGTTTTGTTGAGCAAAGAACTTTCAAATACTCTGAGCAGGGATTTCCTGGTGGTCCAGTGGTTAAGACATTGCCTTTTACTGTAGGTGGTACAGGTTCAATCCTTGGTTTGGGAGCTAAAATCCCATATGACTTGCAGCCAAAAAACCAAAACATAAAGCAGAAACAATATTGTAACAAACTCAATAAAGACTTTTAAAATGGATCATATAAGAAGAAATATTTTAATATATTTGTTTTTAATTGGAGGATAATTGCTTTAATATATTGTGCTGGTCTGTGCCATACATCAACATGAGTCAGCCATAAATGTAAAAAGAAATCTTTCAAAAAATACCCTGAGCCATTCATAGGTGGGCCCACCGGCTTCCATCTGAGCCCCCTCTGCCTTGTCTTCCTCTGTATCAATGAGCTCTCTGCAGACCTTCACCAGGTATCTCCCTCTCTTCTCTTCTGTCTTGCCAGTTTCTTTTCCTGATTGATATTATCATAAAACATATTTTATAACATTTCATTTAATGTTTTAAATCACTTTACACATCATTCCCCTCCAGTTCGACCCTCCTTTATTCTTACTTCTTAGCACATATTTTCTTGTTGTTGTTTAGGTCACTAAGTCATGTCCAACTCTTTTGTGACGCCATGGACTGTAGATCTTCAGGCTCCTCTGTCAATGGGATTTCCCAGACAAGAATACGGGAGTAGGTTGCCATTTCTTTCTCCAGGGGTTCTTCCCAACCCAGGAATCAAACCCATGTCTCCTGCACTGGCAGGTGGGTTGTTTACCACTGAGTCACCAGTTTTAACCATAATTTTAACTTGTCCCAAATTATTTTCTGTTTTATCTTATTAATATGTCCAGAGCAGTGCACCAGAACAAGCTCATCACTGGAAACCATTTTGCTCAATTCAGTCTTACCAGACCTCCTGAAATATTTGACAGCCTCCATCATTCCATTCTTCTGGGAACATCTCATAGACTTGACGTTAGTGTGTCCATGTATCCAATGTGGCTGCTACTTCTCAGCTTTCTCTGTGGCTTTGGTCTCACCTCAGTTACCAACAGGCTTCAGAATGCCTGCTCTGGACTCGGTACATGGGCTCTCCTTCAGGTAAACTTATATCTTTGCTGATCTCACTCAGCTCCTTAGCTTTAAATATCATCTATACCCCCAATGACTGCTTCCTCAGTGAGGGTTCCATCAGAGGTGAATCAAAGATACAGAACCTCAGTGAGTTACAAGATAATGGATTATCCTACATACTGCTTCTGTGGTCTTCCTAGTCACCATTGATGACACTTCCATCTTCTCTTTGCTCAAATCATACTGGATCTTCATTGATTCTGCTCATTTTCTCAATTCTCACCCTCCAAGCAGGAACAGATGGTGTCAGCTCCACCCTGACTGTCTGTTTACTGAAAATATAAGCACATCTCTTTGCCTCCAATTCTACCAGCCTGGAACAAACCACGCTAAACACTGGTCTGGATCACTGTGCAGTTTACTGATTATTCTCCCTTATAGTCCTACCATAAATTCTCAGCACTGATGTGAAACTTTAAAAAAAGTGTAAGTCATATTATGCCATCCTGTTCTTGAAGAATGTTAACAAGTTTCTATTTATCTTCCAAAATATAATTTATTTGCATTGGTGTGCAAGGTTAAGTACCTCATATTTCACCTACTACGTCTGAAATCTTCTTCTTTTTTGTCAACTGATAATTTAAGGGGTATTACTATTAATTTGTAGAGTGATAACTCATTTGTTTTTAACTGCTACAATAAATGCTTTGTGAATATTCCCCATTATATATTTATCCATGTACCCAGTGCACATTTCAATGTTTCCAGTTATTTTTCCATCACAAATTGTCAGTTTGTTAGGGACTCTTCCTATATTGAATTTTAATTATGGAAGTTTTTTCCTAATTTCTCTAAATTTCAATTGTTCTCAGTTGCTTTAAATCAAACTCTGTTTTCTGTTTTTTCATGAAATATTCAGCAGATTTCACAATCTTCTGTTGATTTCAAATACTTCTGGTCAATTTAAAATTATATTCCTATTTCCAATTCAAAGTTGGAGGTATATATGTTTAGTATTAATGCCAT
This sequence comes from Philantomba maxwellii, assembly GCA_006410695.1. Classification (NCBI taxonomy): domain Eukaryota; kingdom Metazoa; phylum Chordata; class Mammalia; order Artiodactyla; family Bovidae; genus Philantomba; species Philantomba maxwellii. The sequence goes on from SJYS01024360.1 coordinate 258,368, forward strand.
AAACTCAGTACTCATAATAAGCTTATTGAATTAAAACAATTAGCATAAGACATGATTTTGAAATATCTCCTGACATTGAAGCTTTCTGGTACTTCTTAAATAAATTCCACTAGGTATGACACATTACTTTTAAATGAATGTGGTACTGTATTATGTTTCCTCATTTGTTTAAGATTATTGCAAAGATATTCATGAGCAACACTGGCCTTTAGTTTTGTCTTTGGCACAGTCTTCATCACTCTTCAGTGTTGTTGAACAGAGAAAAATAACTTCTAAAAAATCAGCAAATTTCACCTGAACTTTGACCAACAAATACTAATATAGGCATTCATTTAGGGGTTGATTTTGTGTGTTTCTTTTTTCTTTTTGCACATGCAGTATAATACCATTTATATGTTTCAAAAATACCCACAAAATAATACCATATATGGTCAGTTCTTCTATCAAGTTTATTTTAAAAATAATTTGCTATGACATAACTTATATATTAAGAATAACTTTGAGCATTAACACAAAATTCATAATTGCTTGAGGGTGTGTGTGCTCAGTTGCTTCAGTCATGTCTGCCCTTTTGCAACCCCCTGGATTGCAGCCCACCAGAATCCTCTGTCCATGGGATTTTCCAGACAAGAATACTGTAGTGGGTTGTCATTTCCTTCTCCAAGGGATCTTCCTGATCCAAGGATTAAACCAGTGTCTCCTGCAGCTCCTGCATTGCACACGGATTCTTTACACTGAACCACCAGGGAAGCCCCATGACTGCTTACATGCAATTTTATCCATGAGAAACTAGGTAAAAACAGGAACCCAGCCACACAAGAATCCACAAATCCCACACAGAGACACACAACTCAAAAATCCATTATCTGTCCTTCGGCTTTAATAAAGGAAACTAAAAAGTAATGAAGTTCTGGTATCTTGAAGAGAGGAAGGTTAATATAGGAAAGATAGACAAAGTGAAGTCACTCAATCACATCCGACTCTTTGCGACCCCATGAACTGTAGCCTGCCAGGCTCCTCTGTCCATGGGATTTTCCAGGCAAGAATACTGGAGTGGGTTGTCATCTCCTGCTCCAGGGGAATCTTCCTGACCCAGGGATTGAACCTGGGTCTCCTGCATTTCAGGCAGACTCTTTATGGTTTGAGCCACCAGGGAACCCAGGGAAGACGTAATCAATCAGCTTTTACAGTAACTTGGCCACATTGCTTTCTTCTATATTATGCTGCATTAACTTACCCTGAAAAGAGCTATTCTGGCTATTTTAGGGCTTCTAGGGTTTAATGGTTTCTCTTATGTCTGAAGTGTCTCTCTATTCATGTATTGCACTGTTACTGAAATATGCAAGCTATGAAGTAGAATTTTCTTCATCAACATATTGTCCTTTTTTTCAAAGGAAAAAATAATGCTTTTTTTTTTCCATGTCTTTACTTCAAAACTTTCCATGTCTTCACCCCAAAGAGAAAATGTGTTTAAAAGCTACCTTTGAATATGCACAGTGGCATTTAGATGATCATATTAAGATAAAAATGAACTATAATTTAGTTCTTTTCAGTTTACTATGGGACCCTTACCTCTTTTTATGTTATTAGTATAATACTTTCAGAAAGGAAAGATATATCTGTCTTGAGCTTGTAAGTGACTATCCAGTATAAGATGTCAATCATGTATTCTCTTTTCACCTGGGTGTACAGCTTGTAACAGGATTTTTATTGATCTTATAGAAAGAGCGTGTGTAAGTACATCACATAACTACTTTCCTTTTCACATATCTTATGAAACTGGAATGAAAGAATATGTGCAATGGTGCATATAATACCCAGAACATTACCTGCTACACAGAATGCATCAGCTTTTATTAGATCAATTAGTTAAGACGTAGTTCTCCAAGCACAGTCTTACAGAATCAATAGGTTCCTCCTTGAGTAGTTTGCAGCAGCTAAACAGAAGTCTGGATATGCCATCTAGCAAACCAATAGTTGTTTGCTTTAAGAAAACATATTGGTAGGGATGTCACCAAGATGGTGATATATGTTTTTCCTATCTTCACTCCCTCTCGCAAGAAGAACAACTAACAACTATTCATGACAGGACAGCACTGAGAGAACTGAGAACACAAGTGTGAGGCTGAAACACCATTGCACCACAGAGATCAAGACAGACTATGTTAGAAAGGGAGAGAAGTGTCTGCATGCTGACCGCATTGCCCCTGCCCCCAGGTCAGCACAGCACCAGGCAGAAGGGTCTCCCCTGCATCACTGGTTCGTCCAGTAGGAAAGGAGGGCCCAGGAGGGGCAACTGCCCCCTGCAGCATTGAGGTCCACTTTGAGGAAGCCCCTATTCTGACCTCACCCTTGGGGGATCCAGGAGCAATCCATGGAGCTCAACACCTGGTACTCTGACTGATAGAAAAGACTATCGTGAACAACTTTGTGCCAACAAACTGGACAAGCTAAGAGAAATGGAAACATACTTAGAAACATACAACTTACCAAGATACAAATTCACTGCAGATGATGATTGCAGCCATGAAATTAAAAGACACTTACTCCTTAGAAGGAAAGTTATGATCAACCTAGACAACATATTAAAAAGCAGAGACATTACTTTGCCAACAAAGATCTGTCTAGTCAAGGCTATGGTTTTTCCAGTAGTCAGGTATGGATGTGAGAGTTGGACTATAAAGAAAGCTGAGCACCAAAGAACTGATGCTTTTGAACTGTGGTGTTGGAAAAGACTCTTAAGAATCGCTTGGACTGCAAGGAGATCCAACCAGTCCATCCTAAAGGAGATCAGTCCTGGGTGTTCATTGGAAAGACTGATGTTGAAGCTCAAACTCCAATACTTTGGCCACCTGATGTGAAGAACTGACTCATCTGAAAAGACTCTAATGCTGGGAAAGATTGAGGGCAGGAGGAGAAGGGGACGACAGAGAATGAGATGGTTGGATGACATCTCCGAATCAATGGACATGGGTTTGGGTGGACTTTGGGAGTTGGTGATGGACACAGAGGCCTGGCGTGCTGCAGTTCATGGGGTTGCAAAGAGTCGGATATGATTGAGCGACTAAAATGAACTGAACTGAACTGAACCAAGACTGAATAAGGAAGAAATTAAAAATCTGAATAAAACTATTACTAGTTTTCTTGCCTGGGAAATCCCATGGACAGAGGAGTCTGGTGGGCTACAGTCCATGGGATTGCAGAGTTGAACATGACTGAGCAACTGACACACATTAGTACTAAAGGTATGCTGTAATAAAAGTCTCCCAAAAAAGAAAAGCCTAGAACCTGGTGACTTCATGGGTAAATTTTACCAAATATTTAAAGAAATCATTGGTTGTTCAATCACTAGGTCATGTCCAACTCTTTGTGACCCTATGCACTGCAGAATGTGAGGTTTCACTGTCCTTCACCATCTCCTAGAATTTGCTCAAATAGTTTTCTATATCATTGTGAATTTTGAACATGTGATATGTGTATAAGGATTTTAGAGGCAAGTATGAAGAAAATGTCAAGAACATGTTATTTACAACATGCACAACTTTAACGTTAAAATCTTTGATTTGAGACAAAATAACATATTCTGTTAGATTAATACCCATGCCACCTTATTTTGATGGATAAATGTATTATGCATGCAAATGCAGTTTTAATCTTTAATAGCAATATGTTAGATATTTTATTGATATGTTGGGGGAAATTTCCTTAAGATATAGAAAAAAATCAGAGTCCAGTGGTTTGAAGGATAATCATGATAGAGGTTTTGATGGTGGAACAGGAGAATCAGCATTTGTTTTAATTACTCTAAAAATTTTAATATCGCACTTGACAAAATAAAATTAAAACAATAACAGCAAAAATATTTTAGTATGGAAGTAATAAAACACATGGATTAAAATGAAAGCCCTCTGTAACCTGTTTAGGGGGAATGTTACAGTCCCCCAGGAGAAATTCATACTTTTCAAAATAGCAAGAGTGCCTTGGGTGAGAGGTTGCCATGACAGCACAGAGGGCAGACACACCTAATTGTTCTCTCTGCACAGATTTCACAGGGCTTCTCAGAGCTTACTTAAAAGCTACTGACAGTTCTCTGCCTTGCACAGGGGTTAATTCTCTGTTCAATTGCATTAGCCAAATAAGTCTGGAGAGTGGATGGTCTGCCACCTGGATCTGCAAACACGATTGAATTGGATCCAAACAGCTTCTGCAGAGCTCATCTGCAAACTGTCGGGAAAGTAGTGGAAACAGACACTTTGCAATCCTGATGAAAATGTCCTTGGACTAGTTTCCTTACAATAATGAAATATCCACAGACACAGTGAAGTTCCATTTGAATCATATGGAAATGCATGCGGTATCTTTATCTTAAAAAAAAATTCTCCATAGCCATTTCAAATTATTTTCCATTTAATCTTATATTTATATATCTTCATCTGAACATATATTTAAACTGAACACATATCATCTCTTCCTCCATCCACTATAATTTTTGTCACATTTTAATTTTTCTAAGAGAAAAAGTTAATATTTAATTTTTCAGTTTTACTGACCAACGACTGCAAATGAAAATATTCACTTAAGTGTATGGCATGAGGAATTGATGCATGTATACATTGTGAAATGATTACCACAATCAAGTTAATTCATATGTCCATCCCATCACCTCACATAGTAAGCTGTGTGTGTGTAAGTGTTTTGCATCCATGTGTGTATGAGAACACTTGACATTTACTCTCAGAAAATTTCAGAAATATTTTATTATTACTTGTAATCACTATGCTTAAGATTTGATCTCTAGGACTGAAAGTTTGTACATTTTGATAAATACCTCCCTTTTGCCCACCTCAAAATCCCTCCTAAGCATCATTCTTTTCTCCATTATTATGAATTCATCATTTTTAGATCCCATGCAAAGTTGGAATTATGCAATATTTGTCTATCTCTTATTTCACTTGGCTTGATGTCTACCACGTTTATCTATGTTGTTGCTAATGGCAAGATTTCCTTCTTTGTAAAGACTGAATATTCCATTGTTCTCAACCCTTTTATTTTATTTCAATTTTGTATTGAAGTGTAGTTGATTCACAATATTGTGTTAATTTCTTCTGTAGAACAAAGTGATTCAGTTATACTCATATATATATATTCTTTTTCATATTCTTTCCCTTTATGGTTTATCACAGGATATTGAATATATTTCCTTGAGCTGTATAGTAGGATCTTGTGGTTTATCCATCTTATGTAAGTAGTTTCCATCTGCTAACCCCAAACTCCCACTCCAACTTTTCCCCAACCCCATTCCCCCTTGGCAACCACAAGTCTGTTCTGTGTCTGTTCATTTGTGTCATATTTTAGAATCCATATTTAAAAGTCATATCATATTATATTTGTCTTCCTATTCCTGACTGACTTCACTTAGTAAGATAAACTCTAACTTCCTCCATGTAGCTGCCAATGGCATTTTATATATATATATACACACACACACACACACATATATATATATATCTATATATATATATAGAGAGAGAGAGAGAGAGACTACTTGTTTATCCACTCATTCGTTGATGGACACTTAGGTTGCTTCTGTGTCTTGGCTATTATAAACAGTGCTGCTATGAACAGAGGGATGCATGTGTTTTTCAAATTATAATTTTATCTGAATATCCACCCAGGAGTGGGATTGCTGAATCATGTGGTAGCTCTATTTTTAGCTTTTTGAGGGATCTCCGTACTGTCCTCCACAGCGGCTGCACATTCCCTCTAACAGTGTATGAAGGTTCCCTTTTCCCCACATTCTGTCCAGCATTTGTTGTTTGTAGACCTTTGGATGATGGCCATTCTGACCACTGTGCAGTGGTACCTCATTGTAGGTTTTAATTTTCAGCCATTTTAATATTCTTTAAGTGTCTTTTATAAATGAGAGATAAAACCAGTTATTTGACTACCCATTATTCAACAAAATGAAGCCCACTGTTGGGTTAGTACCTTAATCAGGTGACATTAGGACAAAAGCAGGGAATATGAGATAATTAAGTTAGTTAAAATGAGAGATTTTGAAGAATAAGTATATATAGAGAGGAGTAAATGGCTACTGCAAGGATTGTAGTCTCAGATTTTTCATCATGACAGTGTTTCTTTCTTGGATGCAAGTTTTAAAATTGCTTCATTTTGAGTTTTATGGTCATTATGTCAAATTGTTGGGAAGCAGATAAAAATTTCCTAGAAGAGTTTCCCTGAGCTCTCATAGAAGCTCTCATGGACTTTGGAACCCTCACTCTAGATTCACCTGTTGATCATTTGGGAAAATATACTTAAGGTTCAGTGGGTAAAAACATTCTACTGCAGAGCAGGAGACACAGAAGACACTAGTTCAATGCTCAGGAAGATCCTCGGGAGGAGGACATAGCAACCCACTTCAATAATTTAGCCTGGGAAATCCCATGGACAGAGGGGTCTGGTGGGCTACAGACCATGGGGTCACAAAGAGTCAGACTTGACTTAGCTACTAAATAAGAACCGCAACAGTCAGCTTGACAATGCAAAGGGACACTAGAGATGGATCTTCTACCAGAGTAACCGCATTAACTACTAACTCATTCTCCAAACCCCATAGATGCTGACAGAAGATGCTAGACTACTGATTCTGATTGTATCAGATTGTTTACTCACAGAAAGTAGTAGGAATATGAGGATATTCCCCCCTGTGTCCTGGGCCCCAAATTGCACAGCATGATTAACAGGGAGCTTGCACATGCATTGAGTCCAGCACAGGAGACAACCCTCAGCTGGAGGAACCCACTATGATAATCCTCCAAATAGTATTGATCCTCTTTCCACCTCCACACACTGTCTGGAGAACTGATGTTCTCAGAAAAGCATAGGTCACAGCCTTGAGATTGTTGCACACTCAACACAGTGTTGATGTGGGAAGCGTCTGTGGCAGATATCTCCCAACAACATCGTGTAATGAAGCATCAGTATTTGGAAATCTTACATTTACAGTGAGCCAACAGTTTTTTTGATAGTGTATCCATGAGGATACACAATTATGCATGAGTTAAAAAAAAAACTACTCAAAGTGCAAGATAGATCAAGAAATTTTAACACTTAACAGGGTATAGA
>SJYS01024360.1:291222-309261 GCA_006410695.1 Philantomba maxwellii
AGGCAGCAACAGTGTTACTACCTGTTGTTATTTGTCATAATTCCCAGAACCTGATTTTATTGAAACACCACAGAACAACTCACCTCTGTGGTTCTCTCAGACCATTTAGTTGATGGTAATCACATCACTACTCAAGATACTCACTGCATCGTTTATCCCACTGCCTATCCTGTGAATAATGACTTCCAGAGACTCTCTCAAAGGTTCTTACTGTTCTTCTACAGTCAAGACCACAAATGGAACTCTTACCCAGAATAAGACAATGTAAGCAATAAGTATTAATAGTTTTCTGATCTTATAAATTTACCATGAAAAATGTTGTAGCAAAAACAAGAAACAACACATGTTTAAATGCATCTTCTCTTGAAATTTTTGATACTGCATTCCTACGTTCTTAGAACATTATCTCTTTGGTCTGGACAAGTGTGGGAGGTGGAAGGATTGGAGCGCATCTCAAAAGGAGAAATAGGAACCAGAATTTGGTACCAAAGGAGAGCTTTGAAGAGTTTGATGTAAGGACTTTAAACCACTAGGATCCATGTGTCATGAGTCCCTTTTAATGTGGGTTTAGATTACTAGATTTATAGATGACTAAATCAAGACACGTGCAGCTAACTCTTTTATTTATTTATTTTAAATATATTTGATGGTAAGAAGTGGAGAGAGAAAGAAAAGTACCAGGAGAGAGATTCATAGCTCAGAACAACAGTAGAACTTCTGGAAGATAGAACATAATTCTACGAGAAAGGAAAATTTAGACAATTTGAATGCTGAGAGTGATGATCTAGAAGACAGGAAGAAGGTCAGGATTTGGAGTAAGTGACAGAGTTCTATCCAGAACTTAAAAGGCTCAAGTACCAGGGATGGTCATTAAGAAAGAGGATTTTTCTATGTAAAATAGAAGGATAGAGAAAGGAATGAAAGAATGTGCAGGAAATCTAGCTTATGTTTGAAAAAACAAATTAGTAGTTTGGTTTGATGGTTTCTATCTTCTCTGCTACTGCTGCTAAGTCACACTCTGTGTGACCCCATAGATGGCAGCCCACCAGGCTCCCCTGTCCCTGGGATTCTCCAGGCAAGAACACTGGAGTGGGTTGCCATTTCCTTCTCTAATGCATGAAAGTGAAAAGTGAAAGTGAAGTTTCTCAATCATGTCTGACCCTCAGTGACCCCATGGACTGCAGCCTACCAGGCTCCTGCAGCCTACCAGGCTCCTGCATCCATGGGATTTTCTAGGCAAGATTTTCCATCCTACTGGAGTAGAATGCCATTGCCTTCTCCATCTATCTTCTCTATAACATACAAAACAGAAGTAGAAGCATGGAATGTGAGATACTCAAAGTTGTGAGATAGAAATATTTGAAATAGTTGTTTCAGGATGTGGCGATTGAATTGATTTTAGAAATCATAAATTTCAAGGCTGAGCATTGAGTCCAGTGAGCATTAGTGACCAAGATTAAAGGTTCAGTCATTCTGCCCTTTTCATTAATTTTCTTCATTTGACTCAGCAACCAATATCCCAGCATTGATAAGATGAAGTCAGACTTGTCCAGAGCTGGTTCAAGCTGAGTTTTGAAAGCTTTGGCAAAAGATAAATTGAGGTTATGACCCACTGATTGTCAAATAATTAGGAACTAAAATGCATCCAGCTGAAGATGAAGGGATAAGGGCAAATAGATGAGTCAGTGGGAAGTCTTTGAGAGAGCCATCATGATTCAAGGTAGAATGACAGGAGTTTAGGATGCAGCATGAGATAAATAGACTGGAGATTAAAGGATGAAGCAATTTCAGCTTAAAATATGACTGAGCTTCTTGAGGCAGGGGTTCAGGTGGGTTAGAGGAGATGGATGGACAGGAACATGAAGATAGGTGTTAGCTCAACCCATTTAGTCACAACACTGACTTCAGAAGTTCTGAAATTCGACAAAGAATCAATTCATCAGATATGCTAGGATATTCATCAAAAGTTATTTTAAGTACATGACTTTTTTTTTCCCCAGAAAGCATCTAATCTCTTAAAATTAACTGTCCATGTCCTTGCTTCTCTCTGTTAAGAGTAGTTTGAGATGCATAGAGATTATGCACTTTATATTCATGGTTTGTCTTTTGAATCATCCCAAACATAAGATTAATATAATCACCTCTTTCTATCTCTGGCTTTACTCCAGACTTCAGAAAATTAATTCATTTAATTAATAGAATATTTGGTATTCATAGGAAGGCTTATTTGAAAGTAGAAATAAATGATCCTTCATGGATAGATTGATTATATTTAACCTAGACTCAAAATATTAAGATATACCAAATGCATCACATACATGATACTCATATAAAATATATATTTGAATCAGGCAAGTGAAGGGGAGATTTACATTACCTTTAGAGAATCTATGACATGTTCTTGTTTTAAAATTTAAGTACACAAGCAGTACATAAATACATTCTCATTATACAGAGACCAGCAAAGAGAATGACAGCAGTAAGATGCTGACATAAGAAGTACTAGCCCCCATACCTTCTTGGAAACCCAGACTTGACATGATTTAAGTAACAAAATCCCTTTATGAGAGTACTGTAATCCAGTTAAGGATTTTCAGTACCTCAGACAGGCACAAAATGGAGATCAACCTGCACTGAAGTGGTGAAGAGAACAATTTCAATTTCACCACATCGGCCTCTCCCGAAAGCTGGCACAGTTCAGTAATGACTGACCATGACCTTTCACTGTTGCAGGACAAAGAGTGTACATATCCATATCCTATGTCCCTGGCCTTTCTGTAGTATCTCTGAATGGTGACATTCTTCCTCATCTCACATTGAATGCTGAAAGAATTGGAATAGTCTGGATGCCCAGGGTTGCTGAGGGGATGGACACAATCCTGTGGCATGTACTCCTCTGGGAGGTTTGGAAAAGGCACAGCACTGAGACCTTTCCTCCAGGAGAGAGTGACTCCAACAACCTAGCATTTCAATGAGCTTCCCCACAGTGATGGTTTTTGCTCTCATACAGAGAGCTGAGGAATCCCGCATACTCCAGATGACTGGGACAGTAGTGGCAAGCATGGCTTTGGGATATGGAAAAGGTGCATAACTGAGGTTGCTTCCTAATGATGGGGAAGAAGAGTAAAGCATGCCCCCAACATCTGTGGTCTTCCAGTGCACCAGAGGGGCTGGTTTCCGTCTCGTCTCAAATGGGTGATGATAGAGCTGACATAGTCGTCAGAGGGAGCAAGAAGTTATGAGCTACTGGAGAAAAACAATAACAACAAACTGAAAATAAAAGCAACTGTGGAGCAGAAGAAAGCAGTTTCCCTAACCAGACTCACTGCTGAAAGTCTTTCCTTGTCAAAGGCAGCCTATAAAGATTTGAAGAGGGTGCTTTTCCTTCAAATGCACAGACATAAAGCTGCAAGGAACACAAAGAATCATGAAAATACAGTCTAAAGAAAATAGCTTGGCAAAACCAATATGGTATTGTAAAGTAAAATAAAGTAAAAGTAAAAGTAAAAAAAAAGAAAAGAAAAGAAAATAGCTTTCTGATAACTGACCCTGAAGAAATGGCTGTCTATAATATGTTTGATTAATAATTCAACATAATAATTTCTGTAAAGGATCTCAGTGAATTATAAGAAAACACAAACAACTAAATGAAATAAGGAACACAATACATGAAAAAAGCTGAGAATATTAATGAAGAGATAGAACAATAAAGACTCTAACAAATCCTGGAAGTGAAGAACACAGTCCGTAAATGAAAAAATCAGCTAGAAACATTGAACAGCAGACTTGAGTAAGAAGAGGAAAGAATCTGTGTACTTAAAAACAGATCATTTGAAAGCATTCTATCAAAGGAACTAAACAAAAAAAGAATGACTAAAGAGAGCTTAAAGAGCTTATGAGACAAACCAAGAGAAACAATACAAACACAGTGGGACTGTCAGAAAGAAAATTGACAAAGGAGCTCAAAACTTATTTAAAGATACAGATGCTGAAAATGTCCCAAATCTGGGAAAGGTCCAACCAAATTCTGAATATGATGAATCTACATAAAAAGTCTATGGAAGGACATGCTATAACAAAAAGTCAGAACTTAAGGAAAAAGAATTTTGAAAGCAGCAAAAGCAAAGTGATTCATCAAATACAAGGGAACCTCCATTAGACTCTTGGCAGATCTCTTAGCAAATACTTTGCAGGTGTCAAGGGAGTGAAATGAGATATTTAATGTGCTGGACAAAACCCTGCCAACTAAGAACACTATACCTGGCAAAACTATTTTTCAAAAATAAAGGAGACAAAAAGACTTTTTAAGACAAACAAAAGCTGAGGAAGTACATTACTATCAGACCTATGTTACAGAAAATACTAAAGGGAGTTCTTCAAGTTAAAATTAAAGGATGCTAAAAAGCTATTAATACCTTAAAGCATGTAAAAGTATAATAGATGTTGCTAAAATGAATATATAGTTAAAAGGATGTTGGATAAATCACTTTTAATTCTAGTATCAAACGTACAAAAATAACTTTAACTAAAATGTGTCAAAAACGCATAATTTGTATAGCTGTAAATTGTGAAAACAATAACATAAAGTGGGGGAAGGTAAGCAAAATGTAATGATTTGTATGCAACTGAAGTTAAATTGTTGTTAACTGAAAATAGATTTCAGTTCAGTTCAGTCGCTCAGTCGTGTCCGACTCTTTGTGACCCCATGAATCGCAGCATGCCAGGCCTGTTCATCACCATCTCTCGGAGTTCACTCAGACTCACGTCTATCGAGTCCGTGATGCCATCCAGCCATCTCATCCTCGGTCGTCCCCTTCTCCTCCTGCCCCCAATCCCTCCCAGCATCAGAGTCTTTTCCAATGAGTCAACTCTTCGCATGAGGTGGCCAAAGTACTGGAGTTTCAGCTTTAGCATCATTCCTTCCAAAGAAATCCCAGGGCTGATCTTCTTCAAAATGGACTGGATGGATCTCCTTGCAGTCCAAGGGACTCTCAAGAGTCTTCTCCAACACCACAGTTCAGAAACATCAATTCTTCGGCGCTCAGCCTTCTTCACAGTCCAACTCTCACATCCATACATGACCACAGGAAAAACCATAGCCTTGACTAGACGGACCTTAGGTGACAAAGTAATGTCTCTGCTTTTAACTACAAAGAAATGTTTATGCTAGATATATAAAAAAGAGACAGAAACCAAAGCATATCACTATAAAAAATGAACTAATCACAAAATAAGACGAGAGAGGAAAAGATGAACAAAGAACTGTAAAGCAGTTACAACAAACAAGACAGCAAATAATAATCTCATACCTATTAATAATTGCTTTCAATGCAAATGGATTTAACTCTCCAATCAAAAAGGGTGAAGTAGCTGAATAGATTTTTTAAAAAAGATCTCATTATATGCTGACTACACTTTAGAACATAGGTCACAGGAAGCTTCCCTGGTGGTTCAGATGGTAAAGCATCTGCCTGAAATGTGGGAGACCCAGGTTTGATCCCTGGGTTGGAAAGATCCCTGGAGAAGGAAATGGCAACCCGCTCCCCATGGACAGAGGAGCCATGTAGGCTACAGTCCACGGGGTCACAGAGAGTCAGACACTACTGAGTGACTTCACTTTATTTTTTCTTTCACACAAAGTATGAAAGTGAAAGGATGGAAAAAGTTATTCTTGTGAAAATTGTAATCAAAACAGAGTAGAGGTGACTATACTTAGACAAAACATACTGTAAGTCCAAAACTATCACAAAAAAACAAAGAAGATCATTTTATAATGATGAAAGGGACAGTTTGTCAGGGATATATAACAATTTTAAGTATATGTGCACTCAACATCAGAGCACCGAAGTTTATAAAGCAGTCATTGACACGCCTGAGGGAGAAGCACACAGCAGGACTATAGTAATAAGAGACTTCAAAATCTCACTTTCAATAATGGATAAAATATCCAGACAGAAAACTGATAAGGAAAGAGTAGACATCAATGTTACAGACCAAATAGACCCAACAGGCAGTTGCAGAACATTTCATGCAATAGTAGCAGAATATGCATTCCTTTTAAGCACACAGGAAATGTTCATCAGCATAGATCACATGCTACATCACAAAACAAGTTTTGGGAAATATAAGAAGACTGAAATCATACCAAATATGTTTTCTAACCACAAGGGAATGAAACTAGAGTTCATTAGCAGAGAGAAAACTTGGAAATGAGTAAATATGTGGAAGTTAAACAACATATTCGTAAATAGCCATGGAGTCAAGAAGAACTCAAAAGGGAAATTAGAAAATACCCCAAGGCAAATAAAACCCCAAACCTGACAGAATGAAGCATAAAGGAAACAGCAAAGGCAGTGCTAATGAAACTTTATAGCAGAAAATGTCTACTTTCAAAAAGAAGAAAGATCTCAAATAAAATCTAACTTATACCCCAAAGAGCTAGAAAAAGAACAAAGTTCATATTTATCAAAAAGGAGACAATAGAAAAAATTGCAGCAGAAATAAGTAAAATAGAAAAGAGAAAAACTGCAGAAAAAATAAATGAAGCCAAAATTTATTTATTTATTTATTTATTTTTTGAGAAGATGAATGAATTGACAAGCCTTAGCAGGACTAAGAAAAAGAAGACAGAAATAAAGAAAATCAGAAATGAGAGGAGAGACATTCCAAGTAATGTTACAGAAATGAAAAAATATACCATGAGACTGCTATAAATGTTTACAATAAATTGGATAGCCTAAACAAAATGAATAAATCCCTAGAAACTTAGAACCTATTGAGACAAACTCATGAAGAAACAGAAAATTTAAACAAACCAATAATGAATGAGATTGAAATAATAACTTCCCAACAAACAGAAGTCCAGGACCAGATGGCTTCACTGGTGAATTTTACCAAACATAATTAAGAATTAACACTGATCCTTCTTAAAAATCTTCCAATTAATTAATAAAGAAGGATAATTTCCAAACAGAATTACCATATGATCCAGAAATCCTATTCTAGATATAAATCCACGATAACTGAAAGCAGGGTCTCGAAAAGTATGAATCCCCCTTGCTAAATGCAGCATTATGCACATTACCAGAGATATGGAGAAAATGCAAACGCCCATCAACAGATGAAAGCATACAGTAAATGTGGTTTCTATGTACAAAGAATAATCAGTCTTAAATAGGATATCCTGCCATACGTGACACACAGATGAGCCTAGAGAACATAATGCTAAATGGAATAAGCCAGTCTCAAAAGGGCAGATACCATATGACTCTATTTACATGAAATATCTAAAACAGTCAAACGCAGAAACAGAGAGTGGAATGCTGGTTACAAGGACTGGGGAGGAGCAAAAAGAGATGCAATTCAACTGGTATAAAATTTCAGTTATTTAAGATGAATATGTTCTAGTGGTCTGCTATACAACACAGCAGCTATTGTAAACAGTATAAGCATGGTGTGTGGAAAATTTAAGACGGTAGATATCATATTATATTCTTAGAAAATAATAAATAAATTAATAAACAAAAATAATTTAGTAAAGGTAGAGTATACATAGCATTCTTTAATATAAAACCCCTGGAGATAATAGTTTTATTTTTATACTACTATCCCCTAAGGAGCTTATCAGACAAGCTGCCTCTGAAATCATATCAATCATTGGCCTTAGTGCCTCATTCTTAATTGTGAATGATGGGCAGATAAATATCACCAGTTCATTGAAGAAAGACTCCAAGATAATAGAGACAGACCACATCAGGAAAACCAGGAAATCAGAAAGAAGGGTTAGAGATCATTGAGAAACCAAAAGAAAATGAACCAAGTCATTGTTAATATCCTTAGGCCAGAAAGAAAAAATGGGTTTCCACAAAACAACAGCATGACACCATGAAAATGTCAGAGAATAACAAAACTTACTTGGAAATGTAAAATATGACTGATAAGATTAAAAGAAGGAATGGAAGATAAGGTCAAGAAAATATTTAATTTTTTTAAAAAATATTAAAAATAGAATATAGAAGGTAAAACAGAAAATGTTAGTGAAAATGGGAGGAACGAATTAAACAAGTGGTAAATTTTAAATGGCTTCTCTGGAGGGTGCTGCCAATTATCCGACAACATGGATGAGGATGACTCAGAGCCTGGAGGTCAAATGCTGGTTAACTGTCAGAACAGTTTGGATCTAAAATACATAAAATTATATGAGTTAAATGATACCACATTTTCAGGAGCAAAAATAAAGCAACATTTTCAAAATTTTGAAGAAGTCTTATTAGGTACAAATCTGCTGCTGCTGCTAAGTCGCTTCAGTCGTGTCCGACTCTGTGTGACCCCATAGACGGCAGCCCACCAGGCTCCCCCGTCCCTGGGATTCTCCAGGCAAGAACACTGCAGTGGGTTGCCATTTCCTTCTCCAATGCATGCATGCATGCTAAGTCGCTTCAGTCATGTCCAACTCGGTGCGACTCTACAGACAGAGCTTACCAGGCTCCTCCGTCCTTGGGATTCTCTAGGCAAGAGTACTGGAGTGGGTTCCCATTTCCATCTCCATTTAAGAATTTAATCCAAGTGAAGGCAGAATATAAATCTTTTCTTAAATTTTAAGAACTAAATACATTTACCTCCCTTTAACACATTCTGACAAAACCACTAGTGGAGTTGCTTCTATAAAACAAGAGTGTAGTTTAGCAGGAGGAAAGAAATGGAAGCCAGTTCCCAAATAGGAAAAGGCTTCCCTGATAGCTCAGTTGGAAAAGAATCTGCCTGCAATGTAGGAGACCTGGGTTCAATTCCTAGGTGGGAAAGATCCGCTGGAGGAGGGATAGGCTGCCCACTCCAGTATTCTTGGGCTTCGCTTGTGGCTCAGCTGGCAAAGAACCCGCCCGCAATGCGGGAGATCTGGGCTCAGTCCCTGAGTTGGGAAGATCCCGTGGAGGAAGGAAAGGCTATCCATTCCAGTATTCCGGCCTGAAGAATTCCATGGACTGTATAGGGGCCATGGGAGTCACAAAGTCTGATACGACTGAGCGACTTCACTCACTCACATAGGAAAGAGTTGATGAAAACAACTAAGATATCAGCTATTCAATTCTTCTCTAGTAGCTCAGTAGGTAAAGAGTCTGCCTGCAAAGCAAGAGACCTTGGTTCGATTCCTGGGCCGTGAAGATCCCTGTGGATCAGGAAATGGCAACCCCCTCCAGTATCTTTGCCTGAAAAATCCCAGGGACAGAAGAGCCTGGCAGGCTACCGTCTATGGGGTCACAAGAGTTGGGCATGACTGAGTGACTAAGAACACAAGGTAAACAGTTCAGGATGTAATAACAAAGGACTCCAGGAAACAAAAATAAAACAAATATAGGTTTCAGATTATGTAATCTCTTAATAATAGGGTTATGTTATTATATTGTTAAAATAATGTTATATAATTATATTTTCAGCATCTAGGAAATAACTACAGCTTTGATTATGAAATATTAGCTAGTATAATTTGAAAATAAAAGAATAGATCCATCAAAAATGTGAGAGGAAACTGCTGAGGAAAATTAAGTCATTTTTTTCTAGATAATAGAATTGCAGTGGGAAAAATACAGAGAAGAAAACTTTTTTTCAATGTTCAATATTTAATAAGTAAGCATAAATATGTAAATATTTTTATAAAATGAGAGTACAAATGCTTATAACAATGAAACCAAAAATATTAAAATAACTTGGATTTGGAAATGAGCTGTATTAAAATTAAATTAAAAATAAGAAGAGAAGTTCATAGAAGTATCAATGAATAAGACGACATAGTAGAAATTAGCAAAATAGTTTTATCATAAGATCCAAAAGTCATTTTTAAATAAACTAGACCTTTACTGACAAATTTTAATCAATAAAAAGATATGATACAAATAAATAGCTATTGGAATGAGAACAGGGATTAAACAATGTTAATGAAGGAGAACAGAGGAATAATAGCATGAAATAGAACTCTTTGCCAAAACAGTTGAAAATATAGATGAAGAGGGTGACTTTTAATAAAATATTATATCAGAATTGCCTCCAGGATATACAGTATGAACATTGCAATGATTTCTAATTAAATTTATAAAAATTGTAAGCAGTCTAAACTAAAAGACAGTATCAAGGGAGTTTACTTGGCAAATCTTTTTAGCCATTCCAAATTTGCTTTGGAATGCAGTTTTTCGTGGCATTTCTTTCATGTGCACTTTCTTTTTTCCTCTCTTATTTTTGTTCTTCTTTTTTCACCTTCTAAGAGTCGGACACGACTGACCGACTTCACTTTCACTTTTCACTTTCATGCATTGGAAAGGAAATGGTAACCCAGTCCAGTGTTCTTGCCTGGAGAATCCCAGGGATGGGGGAGCCTGGTAGGCCGCCGTCTCTGGGGTCGCACAGAGTCGGACACGACTGAAGCAACTTAGCAGCAACTTAGCACAGTCATATATACCTATTTGTCAATAAAACACTGATTGTTGCCTTGACAATAATGGCAAGGTGACAGATGATGACAATGTGACAATAAGATAATGAGGGAAGAAAGTAAGTCTTCTTCATTCATTCATTCAGTAAGTAAGTATTGTGTGTGTGTGTGTGTATATATACATGCTTGTAGTTGAAGAGAAGAAGGAGCAGATTTAACACAGATTATCATATTCTGCTCCAGTAGGGGCAGACATTTTTCTGCCTGGAGGGAGAGAGGTGTAGGGGGGCAGAGATCCACTGGCATTTGATCCTAGTAATCCGGTCACAAGATGAGATTATCCATTTGAGATCATAAAATTATTTAAAGATATGAAAAGATTCATTCATTCTT
Organism: Philantomba maxwellii; assembly: GCA_006410695.1. Lineage (NCBI taxonomy): Eukaryota > Metazoa > Chordata > Mammalia > Artiodactyla > Bovidae > Philantomba > Philantomba maxwellii. The sequence continues at coordinate 302,039 of SJYS01024360.1, forward strand.
TCTGACTGCAGTATAATACTCAAAANAGTAAGTAAGTATATTGTGTGTGTGTGTGTATATATGCATGCTTGTAGTTGAAGAGAAGAAGGAGCAGATTTAACACAGATTATCATATTCTGCTCCAGTAGGGGCAGACATTTTTCTGCCTGGAGGGAGAGAGGTGTAGGGGGGCAGAGATCCACTGGCATTTGATCCTAGTAATCCGGTCACAAGATGAGATTATCCATTTGAGATCATAAAATTATTTAAAGATATGAAAAGATTCATTCATTCTTTCTGACTGCAGTATAATACTCAAAGTTGAAAGCTGTGGATCTGGCATCTTCTATCCAGGTCATGTTAAATTCAAACACTTCCTTGCAATCTGATGTTACTGTTGTGTCCTGAACTTGAAAGAATGTTTCTTTGGTAAGAAGCAGAGCTTCTTTTCAAGAAGGGTAAAAGCATGGTGTGATATTTGTGTTGTTTTTAACTTAATTTTATACATTTTGCACTGTTGGAAAATACATGCCATATTCTCTGCAACTTGTTTGTGAGAAATGGGAAAGTTTATACCACTTTTTTTTTTTTAACACTTTTCTCTTATTTTTGGTTACTATGTTTGCAGATACAAGTCTGAAGTCTATATTATCTAGAAAAGAAAAAAATAGAGACAGCTTTTTGTTTTTGTGTGGGGATCTTTTAAAATTGTATACAAATGACCCAAACAAGAGAAAAAAGTGCTAAAAATATAAATAAATAGCAGCATTGAAAAGCAGTAACTTTAAACTGATGTGATCTGGAATTTCACACTATAAAAAGCTAAATAAGTAATATGCTATAAATCTGATAACCAAATGGACTACTATTCTCTTCCTCCAATATAACACCTACAGAATCTTGTTCACAATGTTTTGTATTAATACTAAAGTGAGCTCCTGCAATAATCCTTGTCACTGAGTTATAATATATGTGGCTGGTATCTGCTCTTACTGTGTCAAATACCTCATAGAAATAATTTTGAATAATTTGGCATCTTTGCCACTCTGATTTTGTATCTGCTGTGACTGACAATCCAACCCATGCTAATTCATTGCTGGCTTGCATTTCTCTGACTCTAGAGTATGTCTAAAGAATATGCATGGAGAAAATGGGACTAAAAATTAGAGCATTGCTTTCAGATGATTCAGATTTCTCAAATTCATCTAATGGACTCTCATTTTGACCATGGCAAAAATTATAAGGATGTTTGTTGCTGCTGCTGCTGCTAAGTCGCTTGTCTTGTCCGACTCTGTGCAACCCCATAGATGGCAGCCCACCAGGCTCCCCTGTCCCTGGGATTCTCCAGGCAAGAACACTGGAGTGGGTTGCCATTTCCTTCTTCAATGCATGAAAGTGAAAAGTGAAAGTGAAGTCGCTCAGCCCTGTCCGACTCTTAGCGACCCCATGGACTGCAGCCCACCAGGCTCCTCTGCCCATAGGATTTTCCAGGCAAGAGTACTGGAGTGGGGTGCCATTGCCTTCTCCAAAGGATGTTTGTTACAGTTAATTAAATATTAACTTTATTAGAAAAACAGTGACTTCTCTCCCACTTTCATTATATATTTTAAAACAAAAGCCCAAGAATTTCATGTAACCCAGAAAGACCCATGAATATGCACCCAACATGAATATATGGATGCCATTCAGCATGCAGGCATAGGGAGGAAAATGTTCAGAATTACCTTGTTAAGGGTAATTAAGGGTAATTACCTTGTTAAGGGTGTGGGTGAGTGAGTGAGTGAAGTCACTCAGTCGTGTCCGACTCTTTGCGACACCATGGACTGTAGCCTACAAGGCTCCTCTGTCCATGGAATTTTCCAGGCAAGAGTACTGGAGTGGGTTGCCATTTCCTTCTCCAGGGGATCTTCCTGACCCAGGGATCGAACCCAAGCCTCCCGCATTGCAGGCAGACGCTTTACCCTCTGAGCCGCCAGGGAAGTCCAAGGGTGTGGCTGGAACCCAAAATAAAATTTGTTCAGATACTACATAAATGAATACCACAGTCTATATGTCTCCCTCTCTCCCTCTCTCTTTCCCCCATATGTATTTGTGATAGATAATATTATTTTGATACTTAGCATGTCCTTAGTTATTTTCAGTAAATGTTTCCATATTTCTATAAATAATATTTGATAATGTGTATCAGGATTTTTTTATTTTTCTTCTCCTTCACTGGCTTCCTTCTGACTTTGGGAAAAATAAATTATTTTAGTTACCATCATGGTTACTGCTGCCTTATTAACCAAGTTTAATATGAATATTTCAAGATTTGATGGGAAAGATTTAAAACTGCATTTTATATTATTAAAATATGACTTGCACTTGTAATGGCACCCTTTGGCACAGTCACGGTGATTGATATGTACCACGATTCCCCCTAAATCAGGATAAAATGAAATGGCTCCCATGTGTTTGACATGTTCCCCTCAGTGATTGATGCAGATAAGCACATGATCACCAGTACCTGAAATAAGTATTGATCTTCAAGACATCTGGAAGGAAAAGATGAGTTATCACAGTCTCTTGACAGTTTAGACTTCTAAAAAAATGTCTTTGATAAATTTGAAGGATCTCATATTTTTTTCTCTGGATCAAATCTGACTCTAAATATTACATAAGGACAATTGTTTTGCTCCCTTTTAAGTAGACGGATTTATAACAGACTATTATAAACTAAATAAAAGGAATTGGAAATAAGTACTATTCTAATACAGGAAATCACTGGAGGAGGAAATGGCAACCCACTCAGATATTCTTGCTTGGAAAATCCCATGAACAGAGGAGATTGGCAGGCTACAATCCATGGGATTGCAAAGACTCAGATACTTCAGAGCAACTGAGCACAATACAGGAAATAATGACATTTATGAAATTTAAAAGTGATTGTGTTATCAGGTGCTATTCACCTCCTGGTGGGCCAGTAAATAGGCAAGTGTTGGGAGCAAGGATTATCAACTTTTTCAGAGAGCCAGCAGACTGAGAAGATAGTGGACTAGCATCCCAAGAACCATCTTTCTGGAGTTAGAATTCAGGTTTCTTTTATATTAAATACTAAAAGGGGAGGCGGTGTGGCAGGTTGTTGCAAACTTCTTGGTAAGGATCAGACCCCATGGTCAGACTCTTTTGTTCTTGCAGCTGTTCACATAGATCTGATCACATTCCTATAAACCTCCAACAAGACAATTATTTTCTGTTCTTCACATTTATATCTCTGTATGAATGAAAAGAGTTAGGCTTTTAAAGGCAGAGCCTTGAAATGGGCCCTCTTGGACACTTTAGGCTGTAGGCCACATTCTTTTACAGTTTGGGACTAAGGTGCAGCGTGACTGTGGAAAGTGAAAGTGTTAGTCATTCAGTTGTGTCCAGTCACGTCCGTCTCCTTGTGACCCCAAGGACTGTAGCCCACCAAGCTCCCCTGTCCATGGAATTTTCCAGGCAAGAATACATGAGTGGTTGCACTTCCTTCTCCAGGTGATCCTCCGACTGAGGGACTGAACCTTTGTCTCCTGCACTGCAGCTGGATTCTTTACCATCTGAGCCACCAGGAAGCCCTAAGCACAGGCTACAGAGCACACCGCTTAGAGCTGAAGGAACAGGCCTGTTGTGGGACGCTTGGGCATAAGCCCTTCTCTGCTTCTGTCTCCAGTGGTTTAGTTTGTTTGACAGCACTGTGTGTCAGCTCTTCTGTCTCGTTTTCTTTTTATTTATTTAGGCTTCCTTGGTGCTCAGCGGTAAATAAACTGCCTGCCAATGAGGGAGACCTGGATTTGATCCCTGGGTTAGGAAGATCTCTTGGAGGAGGAAATGGCAACTCACTCCAGTATTCTTGCCTGAGAAAATCCCATAGACAGAGGGTGCTGGAGGGCTACAGGCCATGGGGTCCCAAAGAGTTGCACACAACTTAGCAACTAAACGAGTTTATTTATTTGGCTGCCTTGGTCTCAGATGTGGCACACAGGAACTCTGTTGCATCCTGTGGGCTCCTTCCTGGCATCCTGTGGGTTTCTTCCTTGCATCCTGTGGTTCCTTCCTTGCATCCTGTGGGTTCCTTCCTTGCATCCTGTAGCTTCCTTCATTGCCATGCATGGACTCTCCAGTGGTTGTAGTGTGCTGACTTAGTTGCTCCAAGGCATACGTGATCTTAGTTCCCTGACCAGGGATTAAAACCATGTCCCCTGCACTGTAATGTGAAATCTTTACCACTGGACCATCAAGAAAGTCCCTTCTGTCTCATCAAGTGGACATTCTGGTGATGAAACATTTCCTCCCTGAATAATTATTTTGAAGTGTTTGAGCTTATCAGTATTTCTTTAAAGAATGAAACCCTGTTATCTTCCACAATTTATATGGCAGTCACAGTATTCTTTAAAATCTGCTTTTATTTACGTATGTTGACTCATCTGCATCATTAATAATTTCTCTTTAATGTTTTAGTAAGTTATTATTATCCAATACGAGTGACTTTACTATAGATCATTTTTTTATTTGAAAAAATCAAAAAAACAACAAAATCTAAAACTGTAATTCATTGAGGTGAATATGTAACAAAATTGAGTTCTTAAACATTCAGAGTAATAATAGAATATCAGCAATAGAAGGGTAAATATAATGAAATAAGCAATAAAAATATCTGAACTTTCAGTATATACTATAGCATTTATTTAAGCATACTTATGTAAACTCTACAGTAATTTGTTTTTAAATCTTGGGAAGGGAAAGACTCTCTAGAAGTAATAAATTGAAAATTTCAGCCACAAATTTAAAACTAATTGGAAAGGCAAATAATAAATTAACAAAGATTTAAACATCTATTTTTTTTTTAATGTAGGGTTTCTGTAAATGGAAAATTTACTTACTTTCTTCTCTTATTTAAAGGGAATTGTATACTGCTAAGAATATAGAGACGTTCTGAGAAAAATTGGGGTTGGGCCCTACATCAGTATGGGTTTCCCATGTGGTTAAATGGTAGAGAATCAGCCTGCCAATTCAGAACCCACAGGTTTGATCCCTGGGTTGGGCAGATCCCCTGGAGGAGGAAATGACAACCCACTCCAATATTCTTGCCTGGGAAAATCTCATGGACAGAGGAGACCAACAGGCTAACGTCCATGGGGTGGCAAAGAACTGGACATGACTGAGCACACACACATATCCTCCATCAGTATAATGCTGACTAAAAACAGCAAGAATCACTTCATTACTCTGGAGGCATCATTGAATGGAGCTGGGCAAAAGTAGATGGATTTTCCCCATAACTCAGCCTTGTTTTATTTTGTTTGTTTTTGTTTTTAATACTGCTACTATCTTAATTTGAACTATTTGGGTGGTTACTTTTAAAAATATAGTACATCTTCCCTCCATTTTCAGAAACTGATTTACATAAGTAACTGCCTTGAAGATTCAATCATCATTATGATAATTCTTACCATGAATAACATAATCAGCATCTTTATAAATGGTATTTTAATTCCTGCTATTATAATAATAACCCATCTGATGACTGGTACATACAAAATGCAGTAATTAATTAATACATTTTTAGTTAACTGAATACTAATGAAAATACCAATAAAAACAATATCATGATGTATTTTTAAGAAAGAGGAATTTTTAAGATGAAAAAAGTGGCTAATTCCCCCTAAGAAGACTACATTTGCCTTGAAATTATTTTCAGAATAAGGATTAAAAGGCAATTCCAAAAATTAGTTCTAGATATGAAATTATATGAAAATGTTTGCTTTTCCTTCTTTTATAAAAAGAAATGAAAAGACACTTTGATCACTGAATTGTGTTTTTTCATCTTGCAAGTAAAACAGAGTCTTAGATAAGTTGATGTATATGTAGGCTATATATTAAATATATTATATGTGGTTTTGTTTAGCTGGTTTGTTATCTTGCACAACTCTTTTATTATCAGAAGTAATAAAATTACTTCTGCTAATTATTATTCAGGACTTCCTTGGTGGCTCAGATGGTCAAGAATTCACCTGCAATGCGGGAGACCTGGGTTCAATCCCTGGGTTGGGAAGATCCCCTGCAGAAGGGAAAAGCTACCACTCCAGTATTTTAGCCTGGAGAATTCCACCCACTCCAGTATTCTAGCCTGGAGAATCACCCACTCCAGTATTCTTGCATGGAGAATTCCATGGACAGAGGAGCTTCGCAGGCTACAGTTCATGGGGTTGCAAAGAGTGGAACAAGACTGAGCAAGTTTCACTTTCACTTTTTCCAGTTTCTTTCAATTTTTACTCAATAAATATGAACTTAAATCCATGTTTCCAAAATTGTCTGAATGATCTGATAGTGTTAAATTTGACTCATTTTTTAAATACAAATTTATTTATTTTAATTGGAGGTTAATTACTTTAAAATATTGTATTGATTTTACCATACATCAACATGAATCCGCCACAGGTATACACATGTTCCCCTTCCAGAACCCCCCTCCCTCCTCCCTCTTCATACCATCCCTCTGGGTCGACCCAGTGCACCAGCCCCAAGCATCCAGTATCATGCATCGAACCTGGACTGGCTATTTGTTTCTTATATGATATTATACGTTTCAGTGCCATTTTCCCAAATCATCCCACCCTCTCCCTCTCCCACAGAGTCCAAAAGTCTGTTCTATACATCTGTGTCTCTTTTGCTGTCTCGCATACAGGGTTATCATTACCATCTTTCTAAATTCCATATATATGCGTTAGTATACTATATTGGTGTTTTTCTTTCTGGCTTACTTCACTCTGTATAATCAGCTCGTTTCATCCACCTCATTAGAACTGATTCAAATGTATTTGTTTTAATGGCTGAGTAATACTCCATTGTATATATGTACCACAGCTTTCTTATCCATTCATCTTTCTTGTCCATTCATGGACATCTAGGTTGCTTCCACATCCTGGCTATTATAAACAGTGCTGCGATGAACATTGGAGTACATGTGTCTCTTTCAATTCTGGTTTCCTAGGTGTGTACGCCCAGCAGTGGGATTGCTGGGTCATAAGGCAGTTCTATTTCCAGTTTTTTGGTTTTTTTTTTTAATTTTTACTTTATTTTACTTTACAATACTGTATTGGTTTTGCCATACATTGACATGAATCCACCTTGGGTGTATATGAGATCCCAATCCTGAATCCCTCTCCCACCTCCCACCCCATATCCTCTCTCTGGATCATCCCTGTGTACCAGCCCCAAGCATCCTG